>JABXWE010027847.1:0-13038 GCA_014611495.1 Limonius californicus
GATCACACAACATAAAATGCCCACAACGGCCAAAGTTAGAACAGGGTCAGGACGCCAAACGCGACCACAACGCCCATTTCTTAATATGACCACAAAGCCCAAAAAGCCCACAACGCCCAAAGTTAGAATAGAGACAGAACGTCTAGCACGTCTCACCGCCCAATTCTGAATATGGTCACACACCATAAAATGCCCACAACGGCCAACGTTAGGACAGGGTCAGAACGGAAACGCGACCACAACGCCCAATTCTTAATATGACCACAAAGCCCAAAAAGTCCACAACGCCCAAAGTTAGAATAGAGACAGAACGTATAGCACGATCACAACGCCCAATTCTGAACATGATCACACAACATAAAATGTCCACAAAGGCCAAAGTTAGGACAGGAACAGAACGCCAAATGCGACCACAACGCCCAATTCTTAATATGACCACAAAGTCCAAAAAGTCCACAACGCCCAAAGTTAGAATAGAGACAGAACGTCTAGCACGACCACAACGCCCAATTCTGAATATCACCACAAACCCTAGAATGCCTACAACGGCCAAAGTTAGGACAGGGACAGAACGCCAAATGCGATCACAACGCCCAATTCTTAATATGACCACAAAGTCCAAAAAGTCCACAACGCCCAAAGTTAGAATAGAGACAGAACGTCCAGCACGACCACAACGCCCAATTCTGAATATCAGCACAAACCCTAGAATGCCTACAACGGCCAAAGTTAGGACAGGGACAGAACGCCAAATGCTATCACAACGCCCAATTCTTAATACGACCACCAAGCCTAAAATACCCACAACACCCAAAGTTGGGACAGGACGTTCTGTCCCTGCCCTATCTTTGGTGTTGCGAATATAGTGAGCATTGTGAACACATTTCAAATTGGGCGATGTGGTGACGTTGAGCGTTCTGTCCATGCCCTTACTTTGGGTGTTGCAAATACAGTGGAGTTTATGACCACATTCCAAATTGGGCGATGTGGTCATGTGGGCGTTCTGTCCCCGTCCTAACTTTGGCCTTTGTGGGCATTTTGAGCTTGGTGATCATTACACAATTAGGCGTTGTAGTCGCGTTTGTCGTTGCGTCTTTCCAGTAATTTTGAGCGTTATGAGCAGAATGTAGCATTGGGCGTTATAGACTTTGGGTGTACAGTTCTAGAGTCTTTTAAGTTTAAATGGTGTATTAAGAAAAAGGCAACAGCGCATGTTTCCGCGCGCACAGGTAAAAACATAATTACAATAACTTTGTTTGTGATCTCGTTTAGGTAGAAATAAGACAAATACAAAAAATGCAGTGAGCAGAAGAATAGTAAAACAACGACTTTGAGCTAATAAATATCCTTTTCTGTTGCTGATAATGAATGTGAGGTTAGGGGTGTACTTGTGTGGATGCTTTGTTTTAATCATAGACTCACTGCTGTAAGAATTACATTGTGGGGAACTTTCTGTATACTGAATTCGGTTTGAAACTTGATTAGCTTCCCAAATAACTGTCAAGAAGCACAACTTGTTCTTCGAAAAAAAAAATAAGCGACGATGTTGTCTGATAATGTAAACTGTTGACAACATTGGTAACGTAGTTCCGTATTCCCTATAAGCACCCTAATTGGGGTAATTGACAGATATCGTAATTTCGCTGTTCGAAGGAACATTAGCATTTGATGAATATTAAACGTATTTTGATTCCACACATGGAATTTTGCTTATTTTCTCATTTGCTATGCTTTCACTGATTCTGTTCCTTATTTCCTTTTATAAAATTTTTCATGTAGTAGATATTTCTTTCTGTGCCTCTACGAAATAAACAGTTGTGCAATAAACTGTCTGGCGCAATTAATTAATTAATTCTTGTGGCGATATGGAAATTTAAATTACAAGCTTGTACGGTATTCTAATCGCTAATGAGTGGTTAAATAACGCTTTGAACGACTTAAAAAAATGTTGCTCCAAGTCTCAAGAATGTCGATTGCCTCGATTTTATGCCTTAAAACCAACTCACGGCAACGATATCAAATATCCAAATTGATAATTTATTATTACAGTTAATTGCTTTAGAGAGCAACTCTGGAAATTTAAAGTTTGTTGTTCTGCAGATCTCTACAATTTAATTCGTTTAAGACGAGTTCGAGTACAAACAGATTCCGGATATAACGTGCGTTTACAAGGTAAATGTTTGGATTTGCATTGTTTATGGAACTGTATTTCCCGTTTATAGCCATTGTTTGACCCGAAACAATGAGTAAGAATTAAAATATTTTTAGCATTTCTGGCTTTTGTGATTCGGAAAATACTTAACCACAAGAAAACTTTACCTGAAAACATCTGGTAAAGATAGAAATAAATAAGAAACAACTGTTTGAAACGTTTCTGGGGTGAATGTTAAATTTTGTTGCGCTAATTGTGTGCTTGTTAGCGAGCCACATAAGGTTTTGACAGCGCACTTTAGATAATCCTTAAATGTATGGCATTTTTGTGGAATTGAAACTATTGACAGAGTTCTCAGAATTAAGTTGTTGTAATAAGGAATTTTAAAAATCGTATTAAGCAGAATGTAAGAGTTAAAACAACGAAAGATTGACTATTTATTAAAAAATTCCATAATTAATATTTACATTTCTATGGAGGATAGTGAATATTTAAAGATTCTAAACAGTCTTTGATAGTGTGAATGATTTTCGTTAATAATAAACATGGTTACTTTAAGTTTTGATACTATAAATCAATATTGTTCCCTGATACAGCGTTTATCGGACATAATGAGCAAATAATTGCAGTCGCCAAGGTCTTATTATAACCAATTTGGTCCGTATTTGTAGGTATTTTATATTTTGATTTCAACGATTACATTCAGAATTTATTTTCTAATGGTACAAGGGTATCGTGGGGCTACAAAACAATAACAAAAATATAACAAATGGGTTTTTTTGTATAAAATTGGATATGAAGAAAGCAGTTGAGCGATTAATAATTAAGTAAGCTCACTTACTTGTCAAATTCTCTTGTTTTCTCGGGCCACCCTTTCCTCGTGTTTGAGTCTGGCGATGGCGTGGACGGATCCGAAGAGCACCTTGGCTGTAACCTGCACACTTTTCCCGCCCGTGGGTTTGTTTCTGTCGGTGATGGTGCTTTGAATGGGGCCAGCGTAGGTGTTGTTGTTGGCGTCCCTCAGTGTGTACGATTTGCAGCGTTCGGACATTTCGAAAATTTGAGGATCTTTTGGCCCCGCGAAATTTGCTAAACGTAGTCTTCTGGAAGAAAAACTTCGTTTAAGGAAAGTTTACCGCCGGGCTGCGTTTTCCGCCAACCGCTTTTCCACAAACAAGTAGCCATTTAATGGCCGTTCGTTTCTACGAGTTCTCAATGTCCTGACCCACTATTCTAAGGTTTCTCGGCTAGATTCATTTATTTTGTGGCTGCTATTTAAGGTTAATGCCATCGGAAGACAATGAATATTGTGGAATTGTGTTTTGCACGCAAATGATGGAACTGTTTGGCCTAGACTTTCCCATATTACTTTTAGTTTTCTTATTTGCAAATAAATATTTTGTCTCAATGTCCTAGCCCCGATAACTAAGGCCGTAATATTTATTACACGTCAAATTATGTACAGGTGGTGACTCATTGCATTAGCTTATATTTTAAATGTCATACTGTGAAGACAAAAAATATTTTGAATATTGATATCAACTTCCAGGGGCCCTTCACATACATGATATTCAACATACGAAAGATAAACATTCTTAGAATGAAAAATTAATTTTCCTATTTCGAAATTAAACTTCAGTAGATTCAAAGCCGAAGGTTTTGGCCATTGTGTTACCGCCGGCCCAAAAAATTTCTCATTTTTCCAAAATCCATTTAGTAGTATTTTATAATTTAGAAATGTGTGAAACCAGTTAAGTTCATTTTCGAATTTAATGTCAAATGTTTAAAACCTATGAACTGTCGATGTACTATTTTTGTTTTCTTGTTTTATTCCAAATTATATAAATGTGGGTGAATACAGGCTACAGAAATATCTGATATAGCAAGCAATTTTTAGAATTTCCAGCTTGTGTCATTTAGAAAATATTTAGCTTATAGCAATTATTTAAAAACATTTGTTACGGTATATAATTCAATAAAGAATGTTTTCAGAATTCCATGAGGTTGTAGGTCTCAATCTGCACAGGAAACATTTTTCGCAATGCTCTTTAGATAATCCTTAAATTTATGACATTCTAAAATTGGAACTGTGGGTACGTGAACCAAAATGTTACGTATAATACGGAGGATTTATAATTTAAAGCATAAAAATAGTTATCTATAGGTTTCATATTAAATCCAACGAGTTAAAATGGCGTAATAAATATGTATATGTATATTGCGTTTTATAGCAGATAACAGTTATTTTTATTTTATATATTACAAAGTGGTAAAATGTAGATTAGCTGGTAATAAATTTGCTATTTTAAGATTAAGTAGGTATTGTAAATAATTGTTACGTTTCCCGGATATTAGATCTAACGGATATGAATGTATAATTTTTCATTATAGCCGAGTTGAACTGTGTTTTGTTGTTTCTGTATACAACTAAATAAACGAACTTTTGGTTAAGTCGGGAATATTTAGTTCAAACATTAAAGTAGAAAGCATCTCAGAAAGCTCAATTGTTTGTGGGACTAATAGTCCACGCGGGGGATGAAAATATCAAACTTTAAAATGGAAATAATATCAGGAAGGATAATTATTTTACCCATACAAGAATTGAACCATCAATGCTTCTGCTTTGACCACTATGCTGCCACCGGCCCAAACAAACGGTAAGCTTCACAAAATCCTTGAATGCGATTCTAAAATTTAGAAAATTACAAACTACTGTTTATTGCCAAATTTTTCAAATCTTTGAATGTTTGAACTGCTTTTTATTTGAGAATTTTATTAAAAAACCAATTCAAATAGTTGTTTGTCGTATACAAGTAAATTAACAAACTATTTGAATTTTCTTTAACGTGCTGCACCTCTTTAGGTCAAGACTTGAAACATTACAACGGCAATAATTCCAGAAAGAAAATTAATTAATTTTTCGATAATTTTGAAAGGCTATTTTATTATAAATAAGATAATTGGCAAAACAAGTAGCTGAGACTCAGTTTTGAATTTTGTACCTAATTTTTTAAACCCTAACAACTGTTGTATTTTTCTTATTTCCTCGTTTTAGTCCAGATTAAAACCCTACACTTGCTTGTAGTCAAGAAATAAATTAACGCTTTCTGGAACGTACATTTGAAACATTGAAACCCAAAAAATTCTAAATTTTTTATATACTATATCTTTTACGAAAATAATATGAATTTAACCGAAGCGCAATGAAAGTATATACAGACACGTAGCAAAAGTTTTATTAATAACCGGTTAACATTGTTGCTAAATGAAAAGTGTTGAACAAAAGCGATTTGACGGTCGACTTTTCGTTGTCCTTGTGATTTGTTTCTCTTTTATTTATTTTTTCTACCGCGTTAGTTAATTTGTTTTTTAACTGTTTTTCTTATACTTTGTACAAACTTTTTGGGTTAAATTAGATAGCATTCCATATAAACAAGTGGAAATGTATTATTTACTTTGAATAATATTTTTCACATTAATACATTTTCATTATGATCTACGAAGAAGTTGATTGCTATTTGTATTTCATTTTAACAACGATAAGGCTACGCATACAGCAACTCAATTTAGTATTGCGTTTTTTGTGTTTGCCCGTTCCTTTTTCTAATATTCTAAATAGGATTTTTCGAAAAGTCACACATACAAATATCAGTTTTTTTTTACCTTAAAGACGAACTAGACGAGCCATTTCTCTAGGACCGCAGGTAAATCAAATAGAATTGCTTCGCTTACTGAAACAGCGAATGCTGATGTAACATAGGAAATACAAAATTTATAAGAAGGTGAGTAGCAACAGGAACCAATGCTCCACCGACACACTGACTGACTGACTTAGTGAAGTAGGCGAGTCGCGATGCAGACCAACCTGGTGCACTCTCTCCATCCATAGGGGGGACCAGGTGAAAGGTCGATGAGGTGCAAGATATACACACATTCCGAAACAGTTTTTTTCTTATTCTTCTACTAACAAACCTGTGCAGAAGCTGATGAGAAAGGAAGAACACGTACACTATATTTTAGTTTATGCAAAATTCTCATATTGAAATTTCAATAAAAATTGTATCAGAAGAAACGATATTTTCACAATTACGTGGATGTTTTATGAATGAGCAATGGAAGGGGGGTAGATATTACCAAATCATGTTTTTTATATGATCACCTAACGAAAAGACAATTTATGGTGTTATAAGGAAAATACAACCAGTTTGGTGAAATTATATATTTTAAGCAATATTACCTGCACCATATCCTAATGAAGAGGCTTTCACATTTTCAGATGATAGAAGCGGATACGGATGTATCATTAGCAAGCTAATTTAAGGAGATCTTAAAGAGAGCCGGTAACCAAAAATTAAAAGTATCTTTTTACGTCCATATTACATTCGTTTCCCTGTCCGCCTTAGGGCCGACTATGTGAATGTTGGAAAAGAAATTGCAGCCAATGCAAAACACCATACGTATAGTATACGATCAAATATATTGTTTACAATCTTGGCATTGTTATGAGTATGAGAAAATCAGTTAAATTTTGGAATTGGGTTGTCTGCATGATGTTCTTAAAGGATGGTAGTTTGCAATAAGGTGAAACAATTTCACTAAATTAATTCTACATATGTGGTCAAGTAGATTGATTTTATTATATTTTTGCACTACTTTTGCCAACTTTTTGTTCTTATGATTTTTGTAAATAATTTTTTTACCTTAATTTAATATTTCATATGTTGTCTATGAGTTAAAAATGCTGCACGTGAAAAAGTCACATATTAACGTATTTACAGCGACAATAGAAAATATTTTTACTCCTCACTTAAATTCAATTTTCTCTTAATTTTGTTCTATCTGTTCACTTGCTTGCCACCGTTTGCTCGCCTGCATTTACTCGCGGGTCTCTATGCTCGACAACTATTTGCTTGCCACGTCGATTGCTGGCGGGATAGATATCAATCCTTTTCAGTACCTAAACACAAATTACTTACGAAAAACATAAGAGAAATAACAGACAGAAACAAATCAAAATTCAAAATGACCACATTCTGCACATCTCACTGCAATTGAACTTTGTACCCGTTGGATTATGTGATCGTTTAAAGTTGTAGCCGCTGGGTTGATACGATTTTTTAAATCGTTCCCATTGTTCACTGGTGCAAGATATACCAAACCCTTCAGATATCCTCATAAATAAATATCTAAGGGCGTTAGATCAGGTGGCATTGCAGGCCAAACTGTAGTGTCCCCACGACCAATCCACCGATCTGGAATATGATTTTGAAGCCAATCTCGAACTAAGATTCCATAACGAGCTGGAACACCATCTTGTTGCTACCACATATTTTCTCTAATTATCAGTGGAACATTGTCCACTAATATTTGAAAATCTTTATTTAGAAAATGTAGGAAAATTTCAGCATTAAGACGAGTTAGCAAAATAAAAGGACCAATTAAATAATTATTTACCATACCTGCCCAAACTTTAACACCCTATCGATATTGATGACTTCAAACATGAGTTGCTTAACCTTCAACGGACTGGCTGGGGTACAAGCGGACCCCAGACCATTATTGTTTTGAATAACTTTCCTAATTATAAATTTAAAATATTGGGCGGTCATCTGTCGTTTCTTTGGGGTTTCCTCTATCTGTTTATTATATTATTTCGGATATGAACATTTTTGTTTCAGTTTTTTATACTTTTTTCAGCCTGGGGTCTGTTTAGACCCCGGCCCGCCTTACAGAGTATTAAAATTGGTCTTAATTATTCCCAATCAAGTAAGTGAATTCCCCAGTATTGTCTGTAGTTCCCATTTCTTTGTGCTTCAGACATTTCACATGAGTTTCCATGCTATGAATGTGCATGTGCATGTGAAAAATTCACTTAGATGCTCTAAGTTGCTCATATAGTGCGGTTGTAGATGGGTACCGTGTGACGATTTCAAGATAGCAAGCGCCTTACAGATGAAGAACTATTGTGTTTACTTGAGAATGATGATCCCGATGTTGAAAATAATTATGAAGTTGTGTAGTTATGTAGAAGAAGAAGATGTCATAACAGAAGAAGATGAAGAGGATAACGTAATTGTTGCTGATCAGGAGAATCAAGCCGAATTTGAAGCCGTTGCAGAACCCAGCAGTTACGTTCGAAGTTTTCCAAAATATGTAGCAAAAGGTGGAACCGAATGGTTCAAGATATCAATAAACACACGAGCTAAATTACCAAAAGCCAATATTCAACAAACTGCACTTGGATTTACAACTTGTAGCTCCGGTATTTCCAGCATGCAAGATGCTTTTCTTCTATTTTTCAGTCCTGACATCATTGACACAATCGTAACTAAGACGAATAGAAAAGCCAAAGCTTTTTATAATAAATGGAATAACGAAAATCTGAACAATAATTAAAAGTATAAGCCCGTTGACGCTATCGAAATCAATTGGACTTCTCACATTAGGAGCTCTGCATTGCTCTAAAGAAGCTATAGATATGCATTGGGGTCAGGATATATCTCACAACCGTTCTATAGTACCTGCTACAACGTCAAGAAACAGATACAAAGAAATTGCAATTTTCTTAAGATTTAATAATTTTGAGACTAGAGAGGAGCGAATAATAATAGATGAGCTAGTTCCAGTAAGAGACGTATTTGAAATTTTTGTCTCAAACTGTAAGCAGTCTTTGAACCCAAGTGCTCATCTATGTGTAAACGAACAATTTGTAACCTTTCGAGGGCAAGCACCTTCAGGGTCTACATGAAAAGCAAACCCGACAAGTACGGTATAAAAATATTTGCCCTTCCTGAATGAAAATTTCTATACATCAAACATGCAGGTTTACTTGGGTTAAGTTATAGAACTATGTTAAACTTTACTTCTACTACGTGTTACATATATGTATGTATATATATATATACTACGTGTTACATATATGTATGTATATATATATATATATATATATTATATATGCTATGGTTATTTACACTAAATAATGTAATTATTCTAGACTATACTTATATGATGTGATTTTTGCTTCGTAATAATTATATAATATGTAAAAGGATACTATTTTGGAGGTAGAAATCCAGATTATACCTGAAATTGATGTTAATTAGCTTGGTTATTAAGTAAACTATTTTATATGAAGAGAAATTATTATTATAAACAACAAATGTAAACCTGAGTCTTGTACGATCTTCGGAATGTGCTACGTAGTGCCTTATTTGGATTTAAAGTGATGTGTTGGTGGATATTCCTTAGGGAATAGTGTTGGGGACGTCTATGTCCTATGTAGACGATGATTTGGGGTGTCTTAGGCAAGTTTGGGAGCCCTGAGATTGAAATTGTTGTTAATTTGTATTTTTACATATTATAAATATGAGTGTATACATTTTAATTTGAAATGCAAGAGATTATTATTGTTTTAATTAATTTATGTATTGTATAAAGAAAGTATTGAAGCACTTTTGTTTATATGAATTACATTGTTTATTTGCAAATTATGAAAGTTGGAGAGAAATATTGTTTGTAAAGTTATAATTGAATTTTGGTTATTTATACTGTTGTCAATAGTTATGAAGGATGTCTTTGTGTGTATTTAATTGTATTGTAAGGTTTTGTAATGGTTTTTCATAAATTTATGGCTCATTTGATGTATTTTGTCTAAATTTGAATATTTAACCACGTGTAAATTTTTTGTCATGAATTTTGATGTATTTGGTATCAAAAGTTTTGTAAATTTGTAAAAATTACAAATATGAATTCTATTTATTAATTTATAATTATTTATCTTGTAATTTGCAATTTTAAAATGTTTTGAAACATCTGATGATCTAAAAGATTATTTTCTGTTATGCCATTGGTGCATTTCGAAATTTAAGGAGGAATTTGAACGTGATTTTTGGATTTCAGTCGATTCAAAGTGCTCAAAATGGAACACGTATTAATTGTTTGCTCCTAATTTTAAATTGTAAACTATTAGAGTCGATTTTAGTTAATTTTGGGTGTGGCTAAAGTTTGTACATTGTGTTCTGAGATTAAGTTTATTTCCAACGATGTTCATTTAATTGAAAAGTTTATTTATGTGATGCGCTTGTTGTGTTATTAAAAATAATAATAAAACGTACCTGATTTCATTCCCCGAAAGTGTTTAATTTACTAAAAAGGTTCCTGAAAAAAAATATCAATTTAAAATCGATAAAAAGTGATTTATAATGGATTATAATAATAAAGCTACTTACCTGTTTTGCTTGATATACTTATACAAAAGTATTGAAGTGTTTCATTGGATTTAACAACATTTATTTAAAAAGTTGTAAGAACCTCATTGTCAACGGTCCTGGAAGCAGTCAGCGACGTGTAGAGATGAAATGACAGAGCTCAAGGGCGCAATATTGCAATCGTATGCAGTTTTGAAGAAGTAAGAGGTACAGCCTGGTCCAAAGTCAGCGGATTAAAGATAAGTTCACAATAATTATTTTATGTATGTATTTGTGTTACTCATTATTGTAATTAGATGACTATCTTTGGAGAAGCCACGATTATCAAGATTTTATTAGAACCCTGAGATTTTTTTTATAAAAGATATGCTGATGTAAAATAAAATTTAATTTCTTTGTTGGGTATATATTTGATTTAATTTGTATTATGGGCGCAACCAACGTGAAGGTTTATTTTTGAATTACTTATTTTATAAACAAATTACACGGCAATATATATTTATATACTTCAAGAAAACAAGGAAATGCACCAGAAAAAAGCTGGGTCTAAGGGTGATGAGTATAACTACCGACAACTTCTTTACCAGTATGCAACTTACACTGTGGAAAAAGAACATGACCCTGTGCGGCACGCTGCGTAAAAATAAAGCATTTATTCCTAATGAACTACTGCCAGCAACATATAAAAAGCAATATTCAAGCATGTTCGCTTTTCAGAAGAACAGAACACTAGTATCATATGTTCCAAAAGAAAAAGCTACTGTCATCTTGCTATCAAGTGAGCGTAGAGGTGATAAAGTGGCTCGTGAGGATGAGTCTTACAAGCCATATATAATCTTGCACTACAACTAAACAAAAGGTGCTGTTGATACCACGGACAAACTGGCCGAAAAATATACAACAAAGAGGAAAACAAATCGGTGGCCGATGGCAATATTTTACCACCTCATAGATATTGCAGGCATAAATGCTTATAAACTGTGGCTTTTAGCAAAACCTGATTGGTTGAAAAATAGTTGAAATGGCCGTAAAATATTCTTATTAGAACTGGGAAGAGAACTAATAAAAGGAAATGTCTTACGCCCATACAACAATAAACACATCCAACCAAATAGAAAGCGATGCGTGACTGATGTTTTACCTGAGCCATTGGAAATTTCCCAAGAAAGAGCTGGCAATGCAAGTGACGGAAGAGGACGTTGCTATATGTACCAAAGACAGAAAGATAGAAATAGTAAGAACCAGCGCGTGAAGTGTAAAAAGTTTGTGTACTTAGAACATTCTGTTTTTGAAACTACTTGTAATCAGTGCAAAAATCCAACTAAGTAAGATTTAAAGAAAGTTGTTTTAGTTAATAGTTTCTTAGTCTTTAGATTAGTAGTTTGAGTATTTCTATTAGTACAAATAAAATATGAATTGATAAATTTGCTATTTGTTATCCTTAAAACTGATACGTTAAATATGTGCAAGCGTTTCGTAATTTATCATGGGGTCCGTTTGGATCCCGGTACGTCTGTTTTGTAATTTTACGAGCCCCGTTCGTTAAAGGTTCTCATCTGCCCACGCATGATTATTATGAGTATTGTAAATACCATCGTGCGTAAATGTCGCCTCATTTGTCCACAAAATATTGCTAATAAAATTCGTATTTTCCTGATGTTGATTTAATAGCCATTCGTACTACGTAACTTGTGCATTATAATCCTGTGGAAGTAACTGTTGCACTTTTGTTTTTCGAAAAGGATATAGGCCGTTGTTGTGTTATATTCTGTGTGCTGTGTACTTTGGTATGTCTACAATCCGAAAAATACCATGTACGCTTCTCGTAGACTTCTATTCAATTAAATCTAACACATTGTCTTTAAAATCACACCATAAATTGACGACCACCACCACCTCTTCTTAGACGATCACTTCCTCTGTCACGTACTCATTGGTCAGTTCGTCTAATATCTGTGTGGTTTGGATGTCTTCTATTTGGATAGCCTTCAGCGTATAGCCTTTTACCCCCAACCACTCCATAGCCTTCGGCGTACAGCCTTTTACCCCCAACCACTCCAAGATTGCAAATTATGTCAGTGTACTCAGCAAATGTGTATTCCATTCATGAAAGTGAAACGGAATTTACGAAGAAGTACAGAAAAATGTGTTTGATAACTGCACAATTCGAAACAGTAGTGTTAAATTAAATAGAAATTTCTATCAGCCTTGATGCCACACCTAAAACTCATGTTTTCAACAAAATCTTAGGACCAAAAATCTACAATTTGAACACTGTTCTTAATATCTCAAGTTTATTGATGAAGATAATATGATAATATCTGAAATAAAATCAGTAGTTTGGACTTCCATTGTCTTTATTTTAAACAACACAGTAATTACACAACGTTTCGACTGTTAGGTATCTACAGTCGTCAGGTGAATACTAACAAACTTAGAGACTACTAGAGCTTATATACTAAAGACATGATTAGTGAAGCGATCAAGCGTGCGAAGTTAAACCATGCGAAACGAAAACACTAATGTAATTTTAGTTCACTGAGGCGTCCAATAAGCGGTTTCCACACGTTGCCGATTTCTACACTTGGCTGGCTGAAGACTTTCTTGTTGCTGTTGATGAATGCTGCTTCCTTGAACTTTCTTTTAAACCAGTGTTCTTCTTTGTGTATGATCTTGGCT
>JABXWE010027850.1:0-13764 GCA_014611495.1 Limonius californicus
AAGTTTAAGTATGAGACTATTAAAATCAGCTCTGCAAATATGAGGCCGGTAAGCACATGATATGTATACAGGGTGTTCCACGACATGAAGTCACTACTTAGTGTACGTAATCATTAGAGCAAATATAGTTAAAAATTCTAATAAAGTATATACTTTAAAGTAAACCGTTTGCAAAATACCGAGTGTTAAATTATTTTTTTCTAATAATTACAATTTTAGAAAAGCCAATTCTTTCATAAACCCTTGAATTTCTTCCATTGTCCCTTAGCACGATCAGGATAATTTTTTCTCATTGTTGATTCGCATGGCAATTTTTCTTTGACATACTTTTCAAAAAGTGTTCGCAGAGATGGATTTTCTATCTTCCATAGCGGAATTTCAGCACTTACAAAAGCTTTACACAAGTCGAACGACAATTCAGATTGACGATTAGATGTTGACGTAAATACTTTCAATAAGGGAGTTTTTGGAGCGCCCACTTTTAATGCCACTGCTTTTTTATGGTTAGCTCCTTCAATATGCTGGGTAATAAAATATTTTTTTTCATATTCACAGATTTCTGACACACTTTACAAAACAACACGGAACCATCGCTCGAAAAAACGTTGCTTCCAAAATCTCTCACGAATTTACTTAATTTGTCGGTTACTGAAACACGTACTTTCGGCATCGTAAACAAAATGTTATGGTAACAAGTTCGAAGCAAAACTGAACTAAAATACCAAAAATAAATCTGGGAAGTACGTCTAAGACGTATTTTTTTCGAAGCTATGAAATTATGTTAAAGTACTTACTTAAACAGGTAATGCAGATTGAAAGAAACATTTGTTTATTATGACATGACAGTTGATGAATTAGGCAGGATAATCCTTCTTTTGTCGGACGTTAATCGCCAAGGGTAGAAATTTTACAACCAAATTTCAGGTAATATCTTTTTCTGGGAAAGTATATTTAAAAACTGTCGGTCCTTTGCAGTTATTTACATTAATAAGAAACATGTGTTCCAAGTTTATGAGTATTATGACAAAATAGGCGCTTATAAGTAAAAAAGGCATTTATAAATAAAAACAGTTAAATAGGCATTTTTTGGCATTTTAGGCATTTTGCCTAAACATCCGGTCTTTAATAATTACAATGTGAACAGTTTAATTTGTAAATACCTGATTTTAAAAAATCGTTAGTTCTGTCTTTTGCGTTGAATAAGGTGTTGAAAGTGTTTTTTGTTGTTTTATAACTTACTTTAAATGTACTTGATTTGATTATAATTTTAGCAATTTTCTCTGATATATCACCGAAATAAGGAATTGAAATGTATTTACCATTTTCAGAGTGGTCTTTAGAATATATTTTTTGAATTGCTAATTTATAATCTTTCTTTTTGATTAGTGTGTCTACCAGTTTTGTGTGGTACCCATTACTGTATGCAATTTGTTTAATAATCGAAATCTCTTTGGTGTAATCAGTGTTACTTAGGGGAACTGTTAAAGCTCTATGTATCAGTGACCTATAGGCTGCTAATTTATGTGTTTTATGGTGACATGAATCCTGTGGTATTGTGATATCTGTTTGTGTAGGTTTTCTATAAATAGAGTATTCGAGTTTGTTTTCGGAATTAATTTTTATGTTTAAGTCTAAATAATTAATACATCTGTTTTGTTCTGTTTCTAATGTAAAGTTTATGTTTGAGTGTAGAGTATTGATAAACGTTAAGAAGTCACCAATAAACTCAAATGAACTATTAAAACATGCTAAAATATCATCAACGTAACGGAACCAAAATATAATTTTCGAAGAATGATTTGATTCAAAAATTCGATCTTCTAAATTTTCCATAAATATATTAGCTAAAAGTGGAGAAATTGGACTTCCCATTGGTAAACCGTTTTTTTTGAAGATAAATTTTATCATTAAAAATAAAATAATTTTGATTAATACAAAGTTCGAATAATTGAATCAACTCATTTCGTTTTGTTAATTCAACATTTTTGTTGATAAAAATATTATTTAACAAAGGAATACACTCTTGAGGAGGTATTTGTGAAAACATATTGGTGACATCGAAACTAACTAGTTTGCAGTGTGGTGGTAAACCTAAACTGGACAACCTACTGATTAATTCGGAAGAATTTTTAACAGAATATTTTGGTGTGTATTCTAAACTAGTAACTATGTTATTTAATGTTTTTGCTAACATGTGGTTGGGTGCGTTTATGTATGAGACTACCGGTCTAATAGGCATTTGGGGTTTATGTATTTTTATTAAACCGTATAGTTTTGGTGGTTGTGGGTTTGGGTGTATTATTTTTCTTTTCTCGTAATCAGTTAAGGTAACAATACAGTTATTTAATGTTTATTTTAGATAGCTGTTATATTTTTTCGTAGGATCTATATTTAAGGTTTCTAAATTTGAGGTAGTTATAAAATTATTAACTTTTTGTATATAGGTAATCATCTTTATGTAAAATAACTAAAGTATTACCTTTATCTGCTCTAACAGAAATAAGATTGTTTGTTGTGATTTTGTCTTTAATTGATGCAAGTAGTAAATTATTATGTTTGTTTGTATTATAATTTGAATGTTTGTGTGTTGTTGACATGTCTTTTAGCAAGTTGGCAATTTGGAATTTTGCATAATTGAAATGTTTTTCTTTAAGAATATTTTCTGAATTAACTGCTAAAATTTCTTTAATATTGTTAGTGAATTTTGGGAATGGACAGAATTTGAATCCTTTATTTAGAAATTTTACTTCCTTGTCATTGAATTCTATGTTTGACAAATTTAGGAAACGAGGATGGAAATTTATGATGGTGTTGGGTTTTGTATAATTTTTAAGTTCACGTGTGTTTTGCTCTAATCTTAAAAGTTTGTGTTTCTGTATTGTGTATTTTTGAAATATAATTTTGCTAACTAATTCTCTAATGTCATTGTCAAAAACGTCAAATTCAATTGGGTGTAATTTGTATGTGAGTTCTGTGTGGAGTACCTTTAAATGAATGTGCAAGTTGCCTCTAATTCTGAACCATTTCTTTGATTCTTCTTTCAACCATCTTAACTTAGCGTTTTTGATGATCTTCTCAGTAATGTAATTTTTGGTTCTTGTATTGATGTTAATGTAGTTCGGAATAAGCTTCTTTCTTTGACATTCTTGATTAAATCAAACGTTCTGTGCTGCTAATCCATGTTTAATCATGATCTTCTTGTATAGTCTGGCTTGTTCTTCTAGTGAAGATGATAATAATTTGTTAATTGTTTGCTGCCTTACTTCGTTGAAATTCATACTTTATATATTAATAATAATAAAAGGCAATTTCAACAGGTATTTATTTATTTTTGCTTTATACGTATTTCGACATACAATATGTCATTATCAAAAGCATTTAATGAAGTAAACATTTGTAGTTGCTTGGGTAACAGCACACTGGACCTTGGTTTTGGGCTTGGCTCAGGTCTTCTATTCCAAAACTTCCAATAGCGGGGAATTTATGAGCTCAATTAGCTCATTCATTAAAGGTGTGTTTGTTAAAGTGTGTTTGTGAATTTGAAAGGCCTCGAGTATATCCAATTTACGTTTATCATCACAGAAGTGTAAAAATGTTATTATATTATGTGATGTCAATGCATGATTGTGTTCTAATAAGTGTTTAGCATAGTTAGATCCAGTGTGCTGTTACCCAAGCAACTACAAATGTTTACTTCATTAAATGCTTTTGATAATGACATATTGTATGTCGAAATACGTATAAAACTAAAATAAAAATAAATACCTGTTGAAATTGCCTTTTATTATTATTAATATATAAAGTATGAATTTCAACGAAGTAAGGCAGCAAACAATTAATAAAATATTTAAATTTCCCAGAATAGACAGTATTTCTGGTATATGAACAAGTTTGAATTTCTGTACATCGTCTATTTTTTAAATCATATAATCTGTGTATGTTTAAAGGGGGCAGGTTTCCAAAGTTAATAAACTTTAAATGTTATTATTTCAAAAACTATATGATTTAATCCTCTCCTCATTTAACATTTTAAAGTTCCTGTAGAAATTGCACATAAGCCACTACTGTTGAGAACGTGATATACCATCCGGCAGACGTGAAAACCTGTTTCCAATAAGGAATTAACCCAAGGGATGCGAGTAACGTCCCGTTTTGGCGTTTTTTCGAAATTGGAAGTCGTCGCGTTCTGCTGTGAATTTCGGCACGTAGGGCGTCTCAAAGTCTACCTTAGAGGGCGGCTTCGCATCTGAGGGATGGTCAAAATTGACTCCCCCGCTGACAACTTTTGGATTTCTAATAATCTACTGTATTACCATTACGTAGACCTGTTAATATCGGCCCGTTGAAGTAAGCCTTCTACTATTAGATTCTTTTAGATTAGGATGCCTTGTATATGTCATTTAAATATTTCTTAGAAAGTATGATGGAGACAACTTTTGCCATCTACCAGTTATTTCCTTACTTAAGATAACATAAAATAGAAGAGTTCATTACTGCTCTAAAATATACGAACTTGACAAAATAAGAAACACTGTCTTTCTGTTTCCAAGTTTACATTTACTTACGTTAGAAAGAAGAATGTTGTGCCGATGCTTCACTATAATAAAGTCTATCAATCTCACATTCAACGCACCTTAGACCTCACAGAAATATTTATTCTGAGGGATAAATTCAAATCACAAATGTGTATTTGCTGGCAAATCCATGCCTTTGCGTTTCAAATTCCGCTCGTCAGAATTCTGTGGTTTAATGAATGCCTTCAAATTACCACTGCCTTGGGTAGTACTATTTCCTGAAGACGTAAAGTTCAACAATCTAGGAGGCGCTAATAAAAGCAAATGATAATGAACACTACATTGTCTGCGTCGAGTATTAAATTCTTTGGAGAGTTTTGAAGTTTCAAGGTAATACGAGGGTTGCCTTTTATATTTCGGGATTATAGAACAAAGACAAATATTTATCATCGAAAATGGCTTTATTGTTTTTCAAAATATTCTCCATGAAGATCAATACACTTTTGCATGCGTGTGAACCAATTTTCGAAGCACTTTTTCCACTCCGATTGAGGTATCTCCAAAACATGCATTTTGAACGCATCAACCGCTTTTTCGGGTGTCGAAAAACGTTGACCTCGCAATTTATTTTTGATGTTCGGGAATAAAAAGAAGTCAGTGGGTGCCAAATCAGGACTATACGGCGGATGACTCATTAAATCGACGTTTTGAGTGCTCAAAAAGTCACTTTTTCGAGCCGATGTGTGAGAGCTCGCATTGTCGTGGTGGAGAATGATCCGTCTTCGGCGGTGGTTTTCCTTATTTCTCCGAAGACTTGTGGCAAACAAATGGTTGTGTACCATTCAAAATTGACCGTTCTACGTTGCACCAATGGTAAAGTTGAGACACGTCCAATGTTTCGGAAAAAACAGGCGACCATTTGCTTCGAAGTTCTTCGAGCACGAACGACTTTTATTGAGTTTGGCTCGCCTGGGAAGACCCATACAGTCGACTGCTGTTTACTTTCGGGCTCATACGCCTAGATCCACGATTCGTCACCTGTCACGATGTCATACACATGTTTTGAAGCACCGCGATCGTATTTTTTGAGCATTTCTTGCGACCAATTGACACGAGCTTGTTTTTGAGCGATTGTCAAATTATGTGGGATCCAACGCGAACAAATCTTTTTTACGGCCAAATGTTCATGCAATACCCAAGGATACCTCAATCTCACGATAAGTCACATGACGATCTTGCAGTATCAGGTCACGCACCGCATCAATGTTTTTCGGAACAACAACCGATTTTGGACGACCTTCACGAAATTCGTCGTTGAGCGAACTACGGCCACGATTGAATTCGTTAAACCATCGATAAACAGTGGTCCTTGATGGTGCTTCATCGCCAAAAATCGAATTAAGTCATCAATGCACCGTTGTTGAGTTAATCCACGCAGAAAGTTTTAAAAATAATCGCAGGAAAATGTGCACGATTTAATTCCATTTTTTCACCGATATGAATTTTTCAAGTTACTCTAAACAACACAAATAGTGCTCGTACGTCAAAACGTTCTGAGTACGTATACCATCAAAAATGTCAAACTTTACGATAGATACATCAGTTGCCAGATGGCAGCACTAGGGTTGCCCAATATCGAAATATCAAAGGCAACCCTCGTCTAAGTATATTTTATTTTTTTTATAGCTCTGCATTTGATATGTTTGGAATTAACGTACTTTAATTAGATCGAAGATAGCAAGTAATTTAATAACAATATATTCTACCAGCCGAAAGCTATCGATATTCTGGACGTGAAAATCACTGAAGACACATTTTGTTGAATTCTACATTAGTGTAGAATGTCGGAAAAATTCAAAACACCTTTCTACTAGAAAGGCGTTTGCATTTTTCCGAACGACTACGTCCATTTTATGTTTGCTAAAGGCAATGTATTTCAAAAATGAAAGAACATTTATTGCACAGGCTTATCTTTATTGTCTGCGTATTCTTTTAGTGTTCGTACATCAACGAATTTGTAATATTTGGAAATGAATACTGAAACCCCGTCAGCTGTTACGATTAACGATCTTCAATTGATGCAAATACATTAACATTTTTTTAATTTTAAAATAAGAATATACCGTTTTAATATATTTTAGAAATATCTATACACAGAACAATTTTAATTACTAAATATGGTAAGTACAAAATGTTTGTACTGAAATTATTGTATACATTTTGCGTTATCTATAAGCGTACTACTTAATTCACTTTTACGACCTTCTCTTTTTACTAATATTTATTTACTATTGTAGCAAACCTTAGTCAACTTTTATTAGTTATTGTAAAAATGATGTAAGAGCAATATACCAAAAATTATAAGTTGTTTACGAAAATGATAATTTTAAGCTTTTTTTTTACTTAAGCTAACTACCTTTTTTATCATATCATGAATAATTTATTTCTTTAATAGTTACAACATCCAGTATAGTACCTGTTCCACCTTGAAAGTTTATTAACTTCAAAATAGTTTGGAACGGAAAATGTTTGTCAAAGGAATTAATGTTATGTCGAAAGAGATCTTTGTGTCATACATTACCCTTAAAATTACCCACGTATGATTTCATTTAAAAACGGTAACGATATTTGCATTCTAAAAACGATCAATAGCTAAGGGGCAACATTCGAAAGGAATGAAAACGAATTTTTGGTTATAGACACGATAAAAATTCCGATACAGAGTGTAGGTTATCGGCAAATCATCGGGAATGGGATTATCTCCAGCGTAATTATTAAACCGGGTTTTCGCTAATGGAGAATGAAAATACTCTAGAACGAATTCGTAGCTAAACGAAATGTAAACGCGAAGCACGTTATATTCCCTCTCAACTGTAGTAAGTACAAAATCATGTTCGCCAGTTTTTAGGGCAATTATGTGGGAAACGTAATGGCTCTTGGAACTTGTGTTTTCATAGTACAATGCTCTCCACTTTTATATTGCTCTCTTGTTCCATTTTTAATTTGGCTTTTCCCGTTAGAGTTGTCTGGAGAACGGGGTTGAATTGTTTTCAACATATAAAATGCATAGCACTCAATTTTGTAAGTTCGTTCGTGTAGAAAATTTTCATGTTTAAAAGGAAATTGCTTGTGGCTCGCACAGAATCAGGAAGTAACATAATATATGATAGAATTAATTAATTTCTGGTTAGTGAAGAACTAAAGCTGTTTTTCTAAAGGAAGATTAATGGTGTTATTAAAATAATCCTTAAGCCAGTATTTCTTAAAACGAGGCGCTCGCCTTAGCTCATTGTAAGAATAATTTGCTATCAAATTATACCCTATTTTGGAAACCCGGTAGCAGGAATTTCCATATATCAAATTCCATTCCGAACCTCCTTTTTTATATTCACATATAAAAACTTGACGCATCATTTAATTTTCAATATTTTATTCCCGCTCTCTTGAGGAAGTGCGCTAAGCTTATTAATTATTCATGCCATAAAAGTGACTGTTGATTAAAGGTATTTAAATTTGCAATTAGCACCTCTGATGTCGAAATTTATTTCGTAAAGGCCATTGCCATAGGTAATATCACTTAGCAACATAAATTTTTTATCAACTACCATTTTCCTATCGAATTAGAACCTTGTTTATATTTGTTTCAAATATTTATTAGTTTATTTACAAGGATCATTTATTTGTTTACAGCACATTGAACTTCGATAAAGTGTGCAGAAGGAATGCTACGACAACGTGGGCAGGGAAAATAAATATTGGGGAAACTAATTTATTAATTAATTATACCTTGCAATTTTCACTTTTGTTATTTTGTTAGTGAAATCAGTCTTTAACAAATGCCATTTAACATAATGTTGGTAATATGTCACACACCTAGCGTTTATGCTTTGTGTCATAATTTCTTAATTTCTCACGCGGACGACTTGTAAACTCGTATCTGCTGTTTGAATCTGTGTTTGAGCTTATATCGCCCGCTATCGGTAAAAATAATCTTGCGTGTCTCGGTAGCCGTGTGGTTATATCGTGTCTGTGGCAAAAAAATAAAATTCATTATTTATATTCCACTCTTGCATGTACACTTCAGTATAATATCCATCCAGGCCTTTTTACATTTTATGTAGATAGAAAAATACACCTTGTTGTTTCTGCTTTCCTATGTAATTAATATTATAGCGCAATTAGCCCAATTACGATTTAGACTGGATATCGTAATGGAATACCAAAAATTTTTTCCTGTTTGACATTTAATAGATAGTATCAAAAATAACACAATTGTGTTGTCTATGTAGGTTTTCGACCAACATATTTTCTTGGGTAATGGGCTCGCTCACTAGTAGAGACTTTACTCTCTTTAACAATATGCAATTGATTTTATAACGGTAACATTTAATATATGAACTTAGAAAATTGTAAACGTTTTCGGATTATATATAATCCATCTTCAGACCAAAACACCAAGCACAAAGTACTTGAAAATAACCATCAAAGTGGAAACCAAAAGTTTTTTACGTGAGCATGCTACGACAACTTAAAACAAAAAGCCGCAACGCCGGCAGGTCAAAATATAAATAAAAAATAATTACATTAAACGTCAAAAGAACATATTAGCAATCATATTTGAATTTGAATTTAAGAAAACCCCAAATGAGGGGTGACATGAGAACAGAGATAAATTACAATTGTTACAATTACAATCCATCCCCTCTGCATGACCCAGCCATCTTACTCGTGAGCGAACACAAATTGTGTTATTTCTTTTTCTCCATATAACTGACGTAGCTCGTCATTACTTTTTCTTTCCCATCTTTATGCTGCACTCTTTACTCCGTACATTCTCCTGATTCATATTACCGCCAATACATTTGTAGATATCACAGGTTCTTATGATATATATTTTCGATTTCCTATTTTTTTGTACAGTAAACCCGTACAACCGGCGCCGGTAGCTCGGATAGGTTGGCCGTATGCCTTTCACGCAGTTGTCCCGGGTTCGAATCCGGACGCCGAGGTCGGTGGTTTTTTTCTGAGCGATAAAAAACGCTAAAACGGCCCTTGTTCTCGGATAGCAAGCAAAATCGTAGGCCCCGTGTCCAAGTGTTGTTGGGCACGTCAAAAGAACCCTCAAACAGGCTAAATTTCCAGGTGTGGTAGGATCGCTCCCTGGCGTCGGTGGTTAGCCATAGTAGCAGAAATAGACCGACGTTAAATAAAAAATAAAACAATAAAACAAACCCGTACACTCTCGTGAATCACCCTGTATACAATACTGAGCATTAGAAAGTAAACCAAATACCAACGAATATCTGTATATAACACCAAGTTTTGAAATGTTATAAGGAAACTACATACGCAGCATTCCCATTATTGTTTTTTTCCTTTATATAGTAAAATAACAAATATATTATAATAGAATTTGTAATTTCCTTTGATTATTATACTTTGTTTATCATCTTTGTGTGCATTTCACAAGTATATGAATTATAAATAGAGGAAAATGTAGAAGCTCGTTATCCCACACCCAAAAAAAGTCGGAACTACTGAAATAGACAATGAGGATAATGGTTCAGTTGCCAGATTTATTTCCCAATTGGTGAGGAAATGATATTTCGGATAGTCACAACTTCCAAATAATTAAAAAGATCCATTGCATTTTTGAAGTCTTGTAGCAATGACTGCGTGATGATAAAGAGGCTCAACTGAATAGGCTAAGAATAATCCTGCCTACTGAAATAATAGTGGGTTGATGTACTAGAAGTAAACAGAAACTCAAAACTCCCCATAAATGAATGTTTCATTCAGGCAATCACAGTTACTCCTGTTACATAATAGAACTATTCGATGGTGCATTATATTATAATAACATAATTTTATACAGTTTTCTAGTATAAAGGAAACCAAAATTACAAAGACGTTGCCAACGTGTCTAAGAAAATGACATATATTCTACAAAAATATGTCAAAAACCCAAAACTTCCTATAATTGTACTATGATAAATTTACGTCTCAATATCTATCCACGAAATTACAACTATGTCAGCTGTAGGATCATAGGATTATTTGGAGGTGGATTATCATAACATAGTGTTATAAAGACACTCAAATCAGAAACACAGTACACAGGCATGATAGATAATGGCTGTCAGTATTTTTCCAGTTTCTCAATTCTCTTTATTTTTGTTAAACAATAATGTGAAATGTATTTTCAGAGAATTTACGTACGCGCTTTAAAATACATTGCTGTTTACAACAGTGACCTATACCTGTGTCACTATCGAACGCTCGATCCCCTAGAAACGTTGAAAGAGTGGTGGAGCAGCTGAAGTTATTCCCCGGAGCCGTTTTTAAGTGCCGTTTGGTTCTCCAACGTGAAAGAGCCTTCGGTTCGAAGTAGTGCTTTCTGCGAAGAAGTTTGTAAGATATTTAGCAAAACTTTAATACAACAGATCATTTTTATTCGTCAACCGCAGAAATTCTTCAGTATAACTAGAATTAAGCAAATGTAAATTAAATTCTATCAAACGACACGTACTAATGAGACTTTAAGCTACATTTTCTTAAATTAGTATTCAGTTTCGTCAATAATGCAAATTTCCGTTTAGATCATCTTTAAATGGCTAGTTAACCCCGATAACTGATTGACAACTCATCAATAGTTGATTTCATTTAACTCGTGTCGCTTACCAGGTAAAAATTATATTTAATGAACGTGAGCGTAGTTTAAATAATCCTTGAGTTCACAAATCACGTATGCATTGAAGTAAGTCGTCGTGCACGTTTCTGTATTCACATATTGCGATAAAGTTGCAAAATAAAAGGGAATGAGGAAAAAGAAGAAAAAGCATTTTTCATAAGTGTTGCAAAGGTTAAGCGATGCGCCCCGAAAATTCTCTTTCCATACACACACGAAAGCTTATTTGATCTATAGTTAGTACGTGAAGTTTCGTCTAAAGCTAGTAATCCGGAACAGGACGGGATTGTGAAGGCCCTTGACATTAGAGAGCCCGTGTATTATGGGATTTTGGCTTAAGGGACTTTGCGACATCTCTACCAACCTCTTGGGAAACCGCAGACATCGCAACTGATTCTTGGATGTTGCCTTCCTACGCGTCCTCTTCTAAATCGGGGCGATGACAAGTTATGAATTTTTGACGACAGTCTTCCTCCTTTCTTATATATTTCGTGATCGACACGGAATGGGGTTTATTTGACGTCAAATTAGTTTATTTTTGTAAACCATTTACGAAAATTCTCAGATTGTCTAGTATTAATTAAACGGAAATTACAAAAGTCCAACAACTATTCAAAATTTATAATTAAATCATAAAAAAGTTTTAAAGCTTATTCTACCAGAGCTGCAGTGTTTGTAGTTCTCGGAAGTTTCGGAGCGATTTGGCCTTTTTGCCCTACTTCGAAGGAGATTTGATAGTAGTTAGCATACGTTTAATTAAATATAGTAATTTGAAATTCGCCGACGAACTAGTTCGTAAATTTGTACTGATCCTTAATGTTTCCATTATTTTCATGACGCCAAATTAAGAAAGGTAGCTTTTACGGTCCATGTCGTAAATTTTATAATTTTACAATTATGCGAGCACTCGATCGCGTAAGTCTTAACTAGAAGAAAGGGGTGAGTCGGTATATCATAAAACTGTATGCTCGCTTTGACTGCTCGATTGTAAAATATTCCGCTTCAGCTATAAAGTCTTTCTCCTCCCTCGTCGAAGCACCTAGTTTAATTAACAGTATAGTTTAAAGGCACGATGACATTAATTAAAATGTTTATAGAATGTACTTGCATGAACACATATTGTTCACTAAGTTTAAATTACCGATGCACCGCGTTATTATTCCAAGCAAGATCGTTTCCCCTACAGAATAAGTGATAACCAACGTTAAAACTACTGAAATCGAAACATTCCGTAATTATTTAACCGCATAAGCACGAAAAAATTAGATATTGCCTTAATTGTACACTTTTCAGAAACCAATCAGTTGAATTATTTCTAATTCTGGGGCCAATCACAATCCATTTTTTTGAAAACTATGTACCTACGTAGTTTATTTGCGTTAAGATTAAAATTGATTTTAATTTTTTGATAATAATCAATAATTCTTAGTTTCTTTTAAGAAAGTAATAATTATTAGACTGTGTGGAAACGAAATATACATGTTTGAACAAAAATATTTGGTTATCACGATAAATAGTTCTTTGTGTAACTATTTGTGAGACACCCTGTGTATTGTTATATTCTTCAAATGTTTCTTTTCTTGTATATGCAACATCCGTGGGTTCTTCAGATTTGTGGATTTCTCGGATTACTTTCCTCGCACGCGACTGTGTTTGTGGATTCGCCAGCGTATTGTTGTGGATATCCTAATTTTTAGAGAAATGTTTTGAAACTATACATTACCCATGGATGGCGCTTTTATAGAATTGTAATGCGAACAAGTAACATTTATACAAATTTACGACGTTAAGGTATGCATTTCACTGATACTAATTGTAACATATTTTATCTGAAGAAGGGATGAAAAATGCCATTTGCACATCTGACGCTCATATACGTATTTTTTAATAACTAACATCACACCAATTCAAGTGACCTCCAATCTTCATTAATACAACTTATTGTGGATTTTTTAGTTCTACGAAGTGTTTTGTTATGACTCATTTTCTGGATAATGTAAACGGTATTACATCGTAGTACAACAATGAGATCTTTCCGACTGACCGATGCTCGAACTGAAATCTGTAACGTAAAATAATACGAGTAATACTAGTTATTCCAGTACTTGTTATAATTTTATTGTCAAATAAATAATAATATATAATAAATAAGTGATGTACTCTGCAAATGCATTTAATTGCAAAGTGATTACGTAAATGTTTATTTTCGATTTCGATTTCGTCCTAGCAATGATTTCATTCACGAACGAACGAAGGTTCGTTTAATAATGAAATCCCGGAGCAGAATAGAGCATGCTCATCCAAATACACACCCCCAAAAAGTCTAAGGATATATTTTTTTTGAGAAATTTCGCAATATTTTTAATTTTTTTTTCTCTCAGAATGAATGATTGGGCTCTTTAATATCTAGCCTTCAATAGAAAAAGTTGAAAATAACCCTGACGACTAAAATAAAATGAAAATAAATAATAAATAAACTTGACTCAAACTGAAGGTACTGAAAATTTTCAAATTGGCGGGTTAAAATTGAGTTTACGTTGGAGGAATAAGGTGTGAGTGACA
>JABXWE010027851.1:0-12081 GCA_014611495.1 Limonius californicus
GAATCGTGGAGTTGCCATAGCAACTCCACGATTCTCATCGCACCCCGCTTACCTCGGATCAGCGCGCGTAGCGCTATGCACGAGTCTAACATGCCCCACCCTTGAAAAACCCCCCCAACTATGCTACCGAGTCACTCCCGCTGCTCCCGAATTAATTAAAATTCGGGCCACAACGGGAGTCGAACTCGGGTCAACCGGTTGCGAAGCGGACTCTCGCCCACTGCGCCACCCGGTCGCCTGTGCCAAACCTTACCAAAGGCTTGGCTGACGTCAAGGAAAACCGCTGCACGTAAGCTTTTTTTCTCGAAGGTTTTGTTTATAGTGTCCGTTACTCTGTGTATCTGCTCAATTGTGGAGTGATGGGTTCTAAAACCGAATTGATGGTCGGGAATCAGGTTTCTTTCAGCAATGGCGTCTTGTAATCTTTTTGTTAATAATTTTTCTAGGATCTTTGTCATTATCGGCAAAAGACTGATGGGTCTATATGAAGTAGACTGATGTGGCGGTTTTCCCGGTTTTTGTATCACAATTACTTTTGCCATTTTCCATTGTGCTGGGAAGTATTTAAGTCAGAGGCATTGAAGAGTTGTGTCAGCATAACTATCTCTTTTCGAGTTAACTCCTTTACGACCTGGCCGGTTATTAGATCATACCCTGGCGCCTTATTCGAATTTAGGTCATTTTAATGACGTTTTTCACTTCTTTTGGAGTAACAGGTTTTTTCGGTTCACTTGGTTGTTCTATCTCTTCGAGAAATGTTTTGTGTTTACCCAGGTTCCATCTGCTTTTCTAATGGGTGGGATATGCTCCGGAGGTAGCTTCAGTTTCTTTGTAGCCTTCCACAATGAACAATCTGTGTCAGCAGTTGGTAATAAGTTTTCGAGATATTTCTTGAAGGAGTAATTTTTGAGTTCTGTTAGAAACTCCTTCAGCTGTCTAGTCGCACGATTATAATTTGTCTTGTCTTGATCTTAAGATACCTCTTTTCTTTAATTTTTTTCTTGAATAACTGGTGTACAGTTCATCTTCTTTGTGATTTTCTGTTGCTGTCGGTGTCGCTTCCCAAGCAGAGTCTTATATCAGTGTGGTGAACTTTGGTACTTCTTCCTCCAGTTTCGTTTCTGTTTTAAGTGATACCTTTATGTTTATTTCTTTGTCTATTAACTCTTTAAATAATTCCCAGTCAGTTTTCTGGCTGTAAAATTTTACTGGCTGCTTCTTTTCTTTTATTCCCGGGTGTGTGATCAGACGCAATATCGTCGTTCGGTTCAGTGTTCAGATACCCTGGTGCGAAACCCTTGGTGAGAAAAAAATCAAGACAGTCAGGTATCCTTTGCGGATCGGCTGGCCAAAAGGTGAGTTTGTATGTTGAAAGGTGGTCAAGATGCAGTTCTCGGATGATCTCGTGAAGTTTTTTTCCTCTTTCCGGGGCTGAGAGTCTAGATCGCCAGCTGCTGTGCTTTGCATTGAAATCACCACCAGCCAGGAATCTATTGCCAAGTTGATTGAAGTAATTTATGAACGCCTCCTTGTTAGCGCGATAATTTGGCGGGCAGTAGGCTGCCGAGATGGTAATTAGACCATACCAATCCTCTAGGCCTAGACTTGCAGTTTGTAGAAAAGGTACTTCTGTTTTATTCCACAAATGATGTTTTATGTCTTATCCCTGTAGGTGGGGATCGATCCTAACTAAAATATAAAACCTACAGGAGGTAGTAAACAAAACATTTTGATTAAACAGCTATTAAAGAGCATTCCTTATTTATATTTAGATTTATAAATAGATAAAACTGAGATCGTGTTCTACTAAAAATAATTTTTAAGATAGCTTTTGAAGGCAGTAAGTGTGTAAGTTTATTATAGTTTGGAAAGAACATTAAAATATCTAAAAGCAATATATTTAAAAGGTTTATATTCAATACTTTTTCCAGGCGATATTGTCATTTTATTTCTTGTTGGGTAATAGCGGTGAACATATTCGGCAACATTTTTTTTATATTGTCTCGTTGTGACAAACAAATATAAGTGCTTGATATCTAAGATTTTAGTATCTTGATGTAGTACATTGGATGGATACGTAGAATATAATCGTTGAAACGTTTTTTGCATTGTGATAATTTTTTAAGTTACTCCCAGTAGTATAACCATCCAAGTGTACCATTAGCTAATCGAGGTTGTACTAAAGAATAATAAACTCCTTTTTTCCGATATTTTCAAACCTTTTTGGAGTATTCAAATCTATAGATACTCTAGGATTATTTAATATAAAATTTATACAAAAATTCCATCTCAGATGATTATCCATAAGAATACCTAAGTATTTTATTTCAAGGGCAGAACGCAGTTTGATTAATTTATTAAGATTCATGACAGTTAATCATTAATAATGTGACTATGAATTATAAAATTCAAAACCTATTTAGTTTTTCCATAATTTATTGTTAATAACCTGTGATTTAATGCATCAGTTATTGTTAAGCTCTCATTCGACGCAACACTTTAAAGGTGATCAAGACGTACTCTTATAAAATATTACAGTGTCATCTGCGAAGCTAATGATCTTGCCAAGACTTTCTATTTTCAGTATGTCATTCACATACAGTGCAAAAAGTATTGGCCCAAGAACTGTGCCCCGAGGAATTCCATACTGAACAATTTTTTTGTCACTTAAAACAGAGTCTGCTTACGCATTCTCGGAATTGTCCATTTCATTTTGTAAAGGTTTCCAGGTTTTTGTGGACCTTCCTCCCCTCGTAAATTTACCTATTGCAGGATAGCCATAAACCGCTCAGTTTTAAGTTAGCCTTTTAGATGTAATGGGTATATAAATGCGTAAATAAATGTTTATGTATTATCTTTTTACTCTGGTCCTTCGAATTCACTTTGGGGCTTACATCGCTAACAGAGTCTATTTTAACAAATTGTGTTCTACTACTTCTTCTTCTTTGACGGAGCCACAGCCCGTATCGGGCCTTGACCTCCTTCGGCTTTTGTCTCCATTCCTGCCTATCTGCTGATGTTCTCCTCCAGCTTTTGATATCGAGTAACTTTCGTGCATCTTCGGCAACTTCCTCCTCCCATCGCTTTCGTGGTTTCCCCGCTGGTCTCTTGCCTTGCATTCTGGTATTAAGTGCTCTTCTTGGTAACCTTACGTGTTCCATTCTGTTAACATGTCCAGCCCACTGTAAGTGCTGTATGCGTATGAAGTCTACTACCCACGGTTCCGTGTAGTTCTGGTAAATCTCATGGTTATACCATATTCGCCACAATCCGTTGTCATTCATTGGCCCCAGTATCTTCCTTAAGACTTTTCTTTCAAAAATGTTTAATTTATTTGCTGAGCTGTCCGTTATTATCCTTGTTTCGCAGTCGTATATCAGTATCGGTCTTATTACGGTTTTGTATACCCTCAGCTTTGTATTGATACGGATGTTTCGTGATTGGAGGATTTTCGACAGCGCATAATACGGCTTGTTAGCTGCCCTTATCCTTCTTTTAATCTCTTGCACCTCCGTTCCATCTGCGGTCAGCTCTGCTCCTAGGTATGTGAACTGCGTCGCCGTTTTAATGTTGTCTTCTTGTATAATGTTCTGGGCCCGTCTGTTGGTTCTCGACTGCGTTAGACCTTTGGTTTTTTCTATGTTAATTTCCAGACCGACATTTTTTGCGTGCCTTTTTAATTTCGAGTATGTTTCTTGAGCTCCTTGTGTTGTCCGGCTCATGATGTTAATGCCGTCTGCATACGCGGCCAATTGAGTAGTTTTATTGGTCAGTAGGTTAGCACCCCCTACGCTCATCTGTCTTATTACGTGTTCCAGCGCGAGATTGAATAGTGTGGGTGCGAGTCTATCTTCTTGTTTCAGCCCTCTCGATATTTGAAATTTCTCTGATAGTCCACTTGGGGTGCGCACACACGCTTCCGTGTTTTCCATTGTTGCTTTGACTAGACTTATGATCTTAGTTCGTATTTTGAACTCTGCCAGGATTTTATGTAGTGGGTTTTGATCTATTGAGTCATAAGCTTGTTTGAAGTCGACGAAGACATTATGTACATCTACGTCATATTCCCATGCTTCCTTTAGTATTTGTTTCACTGTGAAGAACTGGTCTACGGTGGACCTGCCACGTCTGAAGCCCGCCTGATATTCGCTTATGATATTTTCTGCGAAAGGCTGGAGTCTTTTGTTTACTATGTAGGTGAATATCTTGTAGGCTGTGTGTGGCATAGAAGTGATATCCCTCGATAATTTTTGCATAGTAGTTTATTTCCTTTTTTGTATATAGGGGTTATTATGCTTGTTTACCATTCCTTAGGTATTCTCTCTTCTTGCCAAATTTTTTGTATTAACTCATGTAATTGCTTGCTAAGCTGTTCTTCTCCTTGTCTATAGAGTTCTGACGGTATATTGTCGCAGCCAGGGGCTTTATTGTTTTTCTGGGCTTTTATGGCCTCCTGGATCTCTTCCATTGTCGGTGGTTCCGCTGCATTTTGTTCTTCTTTATGATATTCTTGATAATCCTCTCCATTCCTTCCTCTGCGTTTCCTCGAAATTCAAGCAGATTTCGGAAGTGGTTTTCCCATATACTTTTAATGGTTGTAGGGTCACTTACTTAAGTAATTTTATATAATTTATCCTCTACAACTCAGACCATAGAGCTGTTCGTGACTGACGGTCGAAAGCCTTCTAGATCCAAAAATACAAATAATACAGGGTCGGCCGTTAGTTCACAAGTGGTATCTTCTGTCGAAAACCCTTTTGTTTTGAAAAAAGATTGTTTTTTAGCATTTTCTGTAATTCTGATTTTCATTAGTTTTTGTAGTATTTTGGTTTGTAGTTAATAAAATAGGTTTATAATTGGAAGGGTTGGTTACATATACGAATAGTTGCAATTTTCAAAATATAGCCTGTATTGATACCATAGATAAATAGGTAAAAATGTAATAAATTTGAAGTCAAACATCCTACAGAACTCTATGCTAGACAGTAAATATGCTTTTCATTTCATTTTCGTCAAAATCTCAATATGGGAAATTTTCTCTATAACAATACATCCCCATACTGATCTTATTGAAAAGTAAAAAAGCATAATAGAATAGCATCTTATGTACAGAAACTAAATTGAAATTCTAAAATCGCGTATAACTACAAAACTCTAGTTTGTTATTTATTTCGTCTCCGAACATTAATATCAATTTGCAATTACTAGAATCTTCCTTAACAACATTTCAAATCACGAATTCTATAGCGAGCAATTTAATTAAAATGTGTACAAAAACATTTGTAAAGATGTTGTTTTCCCGTTCTGGTCAGATTATAAACTTTGACGTATGACCCGCACAGATCTTGATTAGAACACTGTATATAAGGAGTAGGAAAATGCACGAAACCTAGTAACATAACCCAAGATGAAATTTGTAATACTTTGCGGGGTGCTCATTGCTGCTTTCGTGGTAAGCCTTTCTATATATTTCTTGGTTTATTTCCATCATTATCATTATTAATCCGTTACACATATTCTTACCAGATTATCTTACCTGTTTGAGCTTACAACTTTAATTAACTTTGAAAACGAATTCTCACTTGATATATCTCCAGTTCGATTGCCCTAAATAATTCAAGTAAAAGATTTACGAATATGTAATTTATAAACCTTTAAATCTTTCATTTACAATTTTATAATTAAAAAAGTAATAACAATATTTTCTTAGAGCGAAGCCCGTTTCATCGGAGACAGTTCCGAGGAATCATCACCAGACCTCGCCGAAGCCATCATTTGTATTGCGGGTCAAGGTTTGTTTGATTATGGAGAACAGATTGGGGACATTATGACCAAGGACAAGTACCCAGAGGATGACGTCAAATTTAACAAGTTCTTCGGTTGTTATTGGAAAAATAAAGGACTGATTGATGATAAAGGTGTCGTAAATGAAGATAATCTTAAGACGTACCTTCAAAACATGTTAACTGACGGTGGTAAAGTAACTGCAATGCATAAAATGTTTGCACAAAATATGGTGGATGAATGCAAGGACACTAAAGCAGACAATTTTTCACAGAAGGCTGTAAAAATGCAAAACTGCATCTTAGAATATTTATCTCAGTTCTAAGATTAATCATATATGGGACTATTTGCAAAAAGTGTTGCTTAAAACATCTTACACAGATTAGTATTCAGATATAGCTAAATTTTCAAAGAAGTGCCTTCAATTTAGAAATAAGTATCTGTTTAAAAAAATTTCAAATCTTTATTGAATTTCAAACGTTATTTCTTAATAGTTCAAAATTTTAGCAGTATACACAAATAAAATAAATTTATGTAACATTGGAAATTGAAAATAAACACATTGTGTAACAGAAGCTTAGTATTTTCTTATAGAGTATTAAAATAATGGACGAGACTCCGCAATCTTAAAGTGTTGCATGTAGGTAAATCACCTCAAAACGTTTTATATTTGTATCGATTTTATAATGTATCAGGTTATATAGTTGGAAGCACCCTGCATATGGATCAAAATATGTCAATGTTTAGTGGGAAGCCTGAAAACATTTAAATAATACATCATTTTAAATGCATACCTAAACAAAATTAAATTATTTAAAACTATGCCGGGCATAGGTGTAACAAACAAGAAAAGAAGATAACGTCGAAAATGCGTTTTAATGGAGCTACGGACCTTTAAAGGGCACCTAATAAATGTGGTTTTCATTTCACCACAGCTACTTCTAAAATGCAATTTTGTCAAACTGCACACTCATGTTAAATATTTGAAAAGGTTGGACAATTACAGGTAAAAAAGGTATTAGTGTTTCAAATCAATGGACCCTACTGTTTTCCAGATTTACAGTGTAAACAGTCCAAACTTTTCAGTGTAAATTTTACACTGAAAAGTTTCAGTGCACTTAAGAAAACGTACTTATTTCATAGATCGATAAAAAATAAGAATGTTTATCCTTATTAATTCAGATGCAATGCCTACTTATTTATTAGCTATTAAATTAAAAACATAATATCGTAATTTTTATACAACATTTTGTTTGTATTTAAATATTATTGTGACTTTCAAAGTGACTTTAGTGACTTTGAATTATTTGTAATGAAACGCTAATATTTACACAGTAGCCGAACTGACTGATATAAGCATTTTGTGCATGGCAGGGCTAATGGAAATAAGGATGAAGCACGCCGCCGGTACCAATGAAGCTGGATGTACGAAGAACGGGCTAATAATTTTCCATAACACCCATCAGTGGGGGCCATGAAAACTCACTCTGTAGTTAATACAAAGTAGACATCAAGTTCACCTTCCTGTTCATGTGTGGGCTGGAAGAACACGTATTGGAGTTTTCTTCTTGCCAAATCGGCAGAAAGATTTTATAGTATTCTAATTAATCTTCCGAATATTCTATACTGGTATTAATTGTAGGTTAAATGGAGAACGGTACTTAAACTTTATACTAAATGATTTGCCTATAATCACGAGAGAAGTTAAGCAACATTTAAATAATGATTTTGACCAACCTTGGGCGGGTCGCGGAGGACCTAACGCTTGGCCTTCAACACCACCAGGTCTCAATCCTCTAGTTAGACTTTTACTTGTAGGTCATCTGAATATGGTTTATTGGGAGCCAATTATTAACAAATAACAACTTCCAAAGCGAATTTTATAATCACGTGATCAGATGAGAAATATTCCAGAAATATTCGTAAGAGGTCGTTATTTGTAAAGATGACGGCAGAAATGTGTTTCTTGATTCTTGATTAACTGGTTAATTACTTATTTAATATACCTATTAAAACTATTTGATATTCTAATTAGAATGCATGTAAAAAGTTTCTCTTTTCAACAACACACCAATAAACTTTAAATGGATAGATCACCAAAAAAATGCTAACTAGTTTTAACGGTGTCGCATTTTTAATACAGAATTAAGATACAATGTAAAATGTTTTAAGAGAAATCAGAAGGCGCTAAAACTGTGTTAAGTTCCGAAAACATAAAAATCTTCAAAATGTATAATACCATTTTGTTCTAGTATGCACCTGTGGAACAGCTTCTTAGTATGGGTGGTCAAATTCAACTCTTCAATTTCAAAGAAACAGGCTGTCGCATAATACATTTGAAACAGTATTTTAAAAAAAATCAGTGAAGAAGGTCGTGCAATAGTATGTATTTTCAAAATGTTTTTAAATATATTAACAAATAAGCTCCTTGAAAACCATTCATAAACAGTACCTCATATGTACCTATAATTTTCAGGTACATTTACAAAGTAGCTATAACTAGGTGCTTTTCTATGTTTGTACCTGCAGCTAGGTATTAAAACACAAATACGTGATACAACACTGACTATGACTAAGATTCTCACGTTTTAACGTTGGCAATATCGGCGTTATATATTATCGATGGCATAGTGCTCCAGAAATGTATTGTTATTTGTGATTGATAGTCGATTCTAGAAGGTAAATTTGTAATGGCTTCTCGATCTTACAGATTCCTATCGTTCAAAGATGATATATCTACCTGCTGTCGGTTGGCAGAAATGACTTTTTGTATTCTACATTATCTGGCTATTATTCCAAAAATTGATGTATCATTACATTTTTAAATGTGCTAACTGATATTCTGGATCCCTCAATTGCCGGTGGTTCAGAAATTCAATATGGATTTTGGAGAAACATATTTTTAATAATAATTTTTTTGTTTCTTTTGTGCTTTTCTGGATCTCCTACTTCTAATAACATAGTGTATTTGATAAACATAAGTTTAGTTTTCTTCCCCATGATCAAACTTAAATTTATTTATCGTATGGCATTACATCACATTATGCAGGTATACAAGATTAAATTTACAGAATCATAGTTAATTAGTATAAGTAAGAAAATAAAACAAACAAACAATAAGTAAGTATAAACAAATATTACAAACAAACATCTAAATTTCGGATGTATTCGACAGCACTGTCTGTTGCAACCAGGAATCATCGATGGGGCCGGCATAGGATCTTAAAAGGCATGTTTCTACTATATGTCGAATGGTTTGTCTGCCAGTGTTACTGTCGCATTCTGGGGAAGGCGTTTTTCCCCATTTAAACATAGAGTCAGCACAGCATCCGTGATTCGTCCGTATTCTGTTCAGCGCTGACCATGCTTTTCGTGGGATGTCAAAGCCTGGTGGTTTTCGAGTTATAGACGGCATATTCTGGGCGTTGTCCGGCAACTTTGATTCCCATTCTCTCCTCCATGACTCTGTCAGATTAAAACCGTTGTGATGTAAGGCGTTCGCTGTTGTTAGTGCTGGATGTGTCGAGCGTAGTCTATTCCGTTCTAGGTCGTGGACATCCAAGTGTATAGGCAGTTGGGGCTTGTATATAATTTTCCGGTATTCCCTTAAAAGTGCCTTCTGTCTGCGGAGATATGGTGGAGAAATGTGACTTAATATGGGAAGCCATTGGGTGGGGGTTGATTTTATTGTTCCCGGTATGATACGCATTGTGTTGTTCAGTTGAACGTCCACTTTTCTTGAGTGAAGACTGTTGAGCCACGCCGGGGCACAGTACTCAGCAGCAGAGTAAACCAAGCCTAGTGCGGCGGAGCGGAAGGTGCTAGCAGAGGATCCCCAAGTGGTGCCACAGTTTATGGAGGATATTATTCCGAGTGTTCAGCTTAGCTGCTGTTTGAGAGAGATGCTTCTTGAAGGACAGGGTCCTATCTAGAGTAATTCCCAAATATTTTGGGGTACCGTTATGAGTAAGCGAATTACCCTCAAAGATTATTTGAAGTTCTTGGTTTGCTAATTTAATATTAAGATGGAAGCAACTGACTTCTGTCTTCGTTTATGCCTTGTAGCTATTTCCCAGTCATCTGCGTACCCAAATTTTCTTGCTGAAGTTGCGGGTATATCAGCGATGTATAAGTTAAAAAGCAATGGAGCTAATTCGGATCCTTAGGGCAGACCGTTGTTGTTTCATTTTTCTGCTGTCCTTCTCGCCTAGTTTTACCTGAAAGGGTCTGTTTCGGAGCATATCGTCGATTAGGTTGACGGTTTTCTGACAGGGTATTTCTTTAGCTATCTTATAGATCAGTCCATGTCTCCAGACTGTATCGTAAGCCGCGGTCAGATCGATAAGAGCAACTGATGTTTTTTCTTGACGTTGGAATCCTGCTTCGATGTAGGTCGTTAAAGACAGAACCTGATCTGCACAGCTTCGTTCAGAGCGAAATCCAGCTTGTTCTATAGGTATGCTCTCCAGAATGTTTGGGTTAATTCTGTTGTAGATTAATCTTTCTAGCAGTTTGTAGATTATGCTCAGAAGTGCGATTGGGCGGTAACTCTGTGGCATGTCGCTAGGCTTACCAGGCATCAGGATGGCTATGATTATCAAACTTAAAATAAACATGAAATACTTATTTATGTATTATTTATGTAAGTCAGTAAAGTGATTCTTTGTCGAACGAGTCGGAGATTGTGAGCCGAGCGAGCAAAGCGAGCGAGGCGAGCAACAGGCGAGTTCGGTAAAGACACTTTACTGACGTGGTGCATAAAAACTTTCATCGCCAACCCTAAAAATGTATAATTTAAAAAAAATGAGATATACACAAATAGAGTAAATAGAGTTTGTGGTTATGTATTCGATATCTGACGTTCTATAACAACTCCCTCTATATCGTTACTTACAATAGTTTATACGTTTGGAGTTATATTGCTTGAAGTACCTCAGTTAACTAGTTAAATAGATATTAAGTACAATAAAATAGTTGAACTATTAAAACAGTTTACTAAAAATATTTCAAGTAAGAAGTTAGTAGTTTCAACATTTTTAAACCCAAATGTTCGAATGAAAGAATAGTTATATAAATTAATCCAAGAATTCACAAAGTATACTTATCAGTGGGCAAGGCTTATTTGCCAACCTATCTATGCAATTCATTACATGCTCATTGTGTTGTATGTTATATAAACTATAATGTTCCTACTTTATTTAATAATTAATCTGTTTTAAATTCAATACACGAAAAGTACACATACTACAAAACAATTCTAACAAAGCGTTTTCTGCTAAAGGGTCTCATTTCGAATTCTTGTCAGACGTATTTGGGTTGTATCGGTTTAGTACTAAAGGCAGTACAAACACAGCTACGGAAACTTTATTTGTGCGTGCCCAATAAAAAAATTCCACGCTGAATTTAAATCAACATTTTATTTTTTACTAGTTATTAGACGGATATCACGCCCTTCGTCGTAGAGCGTGCTCTGAAATGAAATTTTCACGCATGTTTTATATACTTTTTAAGGATAGATGCCTCCGTTTTCAGTTCTTAACGTATACATTAAACTAACGCACATTTCTCTAAGGAATAGCTGAAGCTGCACCCAAGCAGAATTTCAATTAAAATATGTACGTGATAGTCTCATATCCGTCAATAATTGGTAGCATTTTATTACTGTTAGGGTCGACCGTACGGGGGGCGTATAAAAACTTTTAAATTATCTAAGATTGCAACGCTTCTGCATTTCATTTCTTGAGTTCCTGGGTAAACAAACAGCGAATACGATCAAAACCCACCGGCGGCGGCGACAGTCAGGTGGCATGAAACAGATAATAAAACACAAGACTTACTGATCTGTCAGTAAATATAGAGCATTGTACTCAACGGAGGTTCTCCAGCCCCCTAAACCTAAATTAGAATTTGAACAGGCTATTGAAGTTCATCTACCGGCTAGCTGATATGACCGTAGCCGCTCGTAAATGTAGATTAATTTCTACAATTATATATCTTCTGGTGACTACGTCTAACCAGATACTCTGTTATTCATATGCGATATGGAGAGTTAATTCTTAGTTGGTCAATCCCCCGCGTAAAAGTCAGCCGTTGCCATCCTAGTATTGATGAAACATTCATAATAATGATTCGAAGTAGGCGCCGTATAAGGCCACCTCTGCCAGCTGACTACCACCAGAATGACTGCTAGGTGAAAAATGGTTAAACATGGCACACACGTTATCTACTCACACAGCAAGTTATACTACTGGTTACGCTACTGTTTCTACTTACATGCATACAAGATACAAGATATTG
>JABXWE010027853.1:0-15770 GCA_014611495.1 Limonius californicus
GTACGATTAGAGTTCAGAATTCTCGTGTAAAAAGAACAGCAATATGTATTTGGTATGTGTTACGACAACATTTAAATTATAGTTATTATTTTATTTATAATGAAATCATTATTATATCTAAGTATTATAAACCAATATTGAGCAGAAATAGGCGGACGTTAAATGAACAAACAAGCTCCACTGGCAACATTGCCTGCTTTCAAAAAACATAACCTCCATCAAGAAAAACTAACATAACCCAACTTAATTAATTGACAAATTTCAATGATACCACACATTCCCACAGATTTCCATAGCCTGTTGGATGGCAAATCAATCGTAAATAGATTATATGTACACTTTCAAAATTTCGATTTTTTAAACTAAAATATTACTGCCATTTAAGAAAAGTCATCCATTATTATCAAACAAAAATACTTAAGTTATATTAAATTACTTCAATTGTTAACTGAAAAATGTTATACTTTAGAGTTAACATTCAAATCAAACACAATTGTGGTAGATTTTGAAAAGGCCATTCCACAACTTCTATATAACCATTTGCCACATGTAAAAATTATAGGATGCCGATTTCATCTTTGTCAGTCCTGGTTAATTTTTACAATTATTTTTTTGGTTTCATTTTTTGGTACCGCACGTAGTTGATGAATTTTTTTCAACCGAATTGTACGCAATTATGCCCAATAATGAAAAATAAACAAAATTATTTGTAAAATTATGTCTTTTAAATATTTACCAGTATGAATAATAAATAAATGTCTTTCTTAAACTACTTGTTTTTATTCCTAGAGGTAGATAAGCTCCTTAATCCCTTCGAAATGTATTCGTGGTCGAACTGAATGGTGTAATTATAGGACGTACCTGTCTGGTGGTCAAACTGACCAGCCCCAGTCTTTCTAAAACCAAATACCTTTTATCTAAGTTCTAAGCGAAAGACCGCTCTTGCAATGTGGCAACAATGTTAAATATGTCTTGGTGCGACGATAATTACTGTTTAAGTGGAAGTAGAAAAACAGAAAGTGCGGTGAGATTCTTTACTTATCCCAGAATTATTTGCAAAATGTGGGTATGCAACCCAGTTAACGCTAGTACGTTTAACTCCATAAGGCTAAGCCTCTTCTAATTATATGCTCTTTGGTAAAACGTAATTTTTTGTCCCACTATGCATCACTTTCCCCTATTAATGAATAATTCTAAAATTGTACACCATAATTATATATATACTTTTAAAAAATTATAAAGCACAAATCGCTTTATTTTAAAGGCAGTCAATCTCACATATAGCAAAATACTGTATTAAATTATTAAACTTACGGATATAAATTGACACTTTGACTAAAATTATGAGTAAAAACACAACCTAATAGTTAATATTTGATTTGGTACATTCTAGTTAGGATTAACTAACAAACTGGTAATTGCATAATCTGTCATTCACAGCATATAAATGTAAAAAAATTAAAAAGCACTTCTTGTTTTTTGAAAAGAACAAGAAAAAACTTACTCTAAAAGGTATGCACTTGAAATGTGATTTGAGTCTTCTAAACGTTTTCACATATCAGATCAGAAAGCCGACCGGATTCTCTAAGTTTTACTGTATATTTTCTTAAATGTTTGATGTAGTCCATCATCATTCCAACTAGTGCTGTATCTAATATGTACTGAGGAATCCAACCCTTTAGATTGGTGTTGAGGACCCACTGGAACTGACATTTGTTTGGTTCACCTGGTATAGGTTTCATTACCCAACATCCAGTTCCATTTTCACCTCTGAATTTTCAATTAGTTAATAGTAATATAAATTTTTTTAACGAAAGCTATCTCACCTGACATATTTGTCACTTTTCACTACAGATGAATGTTCAATTGCACTATATGCAATAACATAACAACCATCAATTAGTCCCCAGTGTCGAATATTTACAAAATCTCTACTTGACACAACACCAGCTGCATCTGCAGAAATTTGATAGCTAATGTCTGTGTATTCATCTACTGATTGCACTTTATGGGATTCCAAGAGAGCAGGATTCCATTGTGGTATGCTTTCTACTTTATAAAACAATTCATCCAATAGATAACGAGGTGGCATATCAACTACTGCCTGAAATGATTCCATAATTTGATACTTTATAAGTTATAGCTAGGAATTAATTACTGTCAGCTTGAACATCTTTCCAACTTTTGGCAAAGATAAGACGTGAACTGTATCATTTTCTCTGTTACGTTTCTCCAATTTCCATTCAGGGTTGGTAAGAAACCTCCATGAATCTTGTAGAATACTTGCAGCTTTGCATTTATAATCTTCTTCCTGTAAACAAACAGTTATTACTGTATAATAATATATTCTTAGAAAACAACCGACACAACTGTAAATGTTAGGTGAGGCCATTATTGCTTTGGTTGGAATCAAACTGAATCAAATTTTTGAACTCCAAGCATATATTTGAAATCGGTATTCAATTACAAAGTCAAATCTTTGACACATATGAATTGGTTTGCTCTAATACATTCTTATCGTGATCTAGTTTCTATTATACTTTATAATTCATTCTAATTTAGAAGTTAAGTCAAAGAGAATAAGATGTGGTATACGTTTACCTGTTCTCTTGTAAGTCGAACTGGTGGGAATCTTCTGTGAGTGTGATCACCACCATATATAGAACCTTCAGGTGAACATAATGGTGAATAAAAATTACCAACACTTTCTGTATACATAGAAGGCAGTCCTTGTACGTAACTACGGATTAAAGGTGCCCTTTCATTGTCAGTAGCAGGAGCATCTGAAGTTTTAAAACTCAATGTAACACAAGCTGTTAAATATGAACTTTCTTAAGGATCTAACCAGCAATTTGTTTAGTTCAGCCATCCAGTGATACCAAACAATAACAAATATTAGTAAATATGGGAGGCTCCTAGTATTAGCGAGTCAAGAAAATTATGTAACATTTTGTTTGAAACAGTTATTCTTTGTACATTATTTAAAAAACTGTTTCAAAATTACTCTAATAGATATGTTATTTCTAAAAATTCACTTCTAATCAACAGAACAGTCAAAATTTGTATAAATATTATTTTTAGCACTATATTTAGAGCAACATTGTATTAAAATTATGCACATGGGTAATCTGTTTTTAAAAATGCGCTTTTCACAATTTATATGTCGAATCCAGAAGATGTAATTGTACATTTCATGAAAAGGACATCCACTTTATGAAGCGGCTCCTTATACTGTAATTTCTAAGTTTTCCACCACCTGGACAAAAATCCCATCGATTTCATGAAGTGGAACCCATCCTCTTCCAGATGGTGAAATTATACGAGACTACAGCATTTGGATAAGCAAATTGTCCATTTCATGAAAAGATGGGATAGAAAACAATATTTGGTGTAATAATTGTTGGGTCGTCGCAAGTGGATGTCCATTTCGTGTTCCGTTTTCGTACCTATAGCCATTGAATATTTCACTCAGAATGCCTATTGCAATACTATTATGTGGGAATTATTTTTTAATGAGTGAAAGAACCGGTAGATGGCATAGTAATACAAAATTAGGGTAAGCATAGCTTGGGGTGAAACACACAGTGGGTTTAAGTTGTGGAATTCCCCAACAAAGTTAAAGCTGTTACTACCTACCAACAGAGTGCAATGTAACAAGAGCGACTTTTTAAACAAAGCGCGGGTTGATTTGTCAATAATAGAAATGACAATTTTATAATGAATATCTATAAAACAAAACCAGATTATCAAACTTAATATAAAGTTATATAGTATTTGAATAATCTTTAAATTTTTGTATGACAACATTAATACTTGCAAAAACAAAATTTATTGTTTTTGAAACATCAATAGCTCATATAGTGTATGCACTAATAACTTTACAACAAATAAATTCAAATTAGATGTAAACAAGATGTATTTAGACTTCAGCTACTACAGCATTGATAACAGCATTGAAAATATTCAATGATAATAGATGAATCCAGGACAAAAAACCCCCGGACAAAAAACCCCCAGGCAAGAAACCCCCGGACATAAAACCCCCCGGACAAAAAAACCCCGGACATAAAACCCAACGGACAAAAAAACCCCGGACAAAAAACCCCGCACAAAATTAATTATTTATAACATAAGTAATGCAAAAAATAATTATTTTTGTCAATATTTAATCACTTTAATCAATTTACTTTACAATACTAATACCAACTTTACAATCTAATGTTATTACTAATAGCATTTAATAAGTTTTCAATATCACGTTCCCCATCAATAAAATCGTTGCACAGTAGACGGATTTGTAAATTTTTGTATGCTTTCTGCTTGCTAGCTAATTTTAGGATTAAAGGTTAATTTTAAGTTTTTGTTGTTCGTGGCCATTTATTTGAGTTAAACTAAATAACGTGGGTACAAATAAAAACTGATTCCCAGTGGCCTTTGGAATTTGAGGGCTTGTCTTCATTTGGTTCACACGCTGTGTGGTAATGACAGTTATAAATCATTATATCATAAATGCTTTTTGTCCACGCGAAAAAACCAATGTTAATTCACGCGGTGCCACTAATTAAACTGTATTTACTAATTTTTATCTAATTACTGGAACTATGAAAGTCGAAACGTTATAAATGATAGCAACACTAGCGTTAATGTTCGACACATGCTAACCTAACCTATGATTTGACAGCATTATTTGTTAATCGTGTGAAACAAATGTAGACAAGCCTTCAAATTCCAAAGGCCACTGCGAATCCGTTTTTATTTGTACGCACGTTATAAATTTACCCTGAATTCCTACCCTATAAAACAGATTACATCCGCGCTTGTTTTTTCGACGGCTTTTTTATGTCCGGAGTTTTTTGTCCGGGGGTTTTATGTCCGGCTACGACAATAGATACACTGCTGAATTCTTATTTATCTAGCAACACTTAATATTAATACAAAACTATTTATGTACATCGAATTATGATTTATACCAACATTTTTGTTTCTGAAAAAAATTGTGGAATTACATTTATACTATTACCTAAAACTGATTTATTTTCAATCATTTAGAACTATATAACCATACTTTCAAATTGTAATGTTTTACTATATTTTTGATGAATACCTGCTTATAGAAAGGAGGTAGCATATGCAGCAGAATGGCAGCAGGTAGAAAAATAACGCCGCCTGGCAGGTAATCCTTTTTAATTCCAAGCTAGGGTATTTCCTTAATAGAAATATTTAAGCAGTGACTGTGTCATCACTATTTATGCACTAAAACTATCAATTTTTGGTTAATTTTTGGTTTTGATGGTGTCTGTTTCTTTTGTTGGACCAAGGACTTAAATTTTTTAAAAAGTTTGCAAGTAACCAATAAGTTAAAAATAAATAATTTATGATCACAGCAATTTACACTAATGGATTTACACAGTTCTTTTGTTGAAGCGTCTAAAATATTTATTATTTTGGATGTAACATGTTCCTCAAAATATAAGGTTTCCGAAACTTTTTCGAATATTTCTGTAGCTTACAAGTTGCGTAAACTTCGTAGTAGGCGCCTTTAGTCCTCGTGTGCTATCTATTTCTGAAATATTACTATATGTGCGATGCAACAAAAGCATTTCGTGTTTGTCGTCTAGAATGGAACTTTGTATCAAAAATAATGAACATACATCACAATTAAATTTTTCTAGGCACTTTTTCGCTAAGTATCCCGCAAAATACGTTATAGCGCAATTTTCTAACGTTTCTGCCGTGAATTGCCCTGATTGATTTGAAGCCTCAATCACATCCATACTATATTCAAAATCGTTTACTGCACTAGAAACATCATCAAAATTTTCAAAATTGTCTTCGCCTGCAATACAAGACGTGTCTTCGGGGTCGAAATCTAATACTACGTCTTCATCGGCTTCACAATTTGACGAGCTGGACGGTTTCATAAGCGAGTTAATGGCGTTATTACGAAAAAGAGTCCTGAAAATTCTTGCAGTGGGATTCCGATTATAATCCTCCTTCTGTCTATATATTAATGAGCGCTAATTGCGTCCCAAGAAATAGATTTTAAGATATGATAACCAGGGGCCGGATTTATATGTATTCACACATTCTTTTTGCTGTTACATAGAACACACACAACATTTGGGATTTTTACGTTTTATCATAAAATGAGCTACTTTAGAAAGTTTTATTTCGCATATAACTGCATATTTAGAATGTTTACCGCATATTCGCATATTTTACATATTTCGTGATATAACAGCATACTCGTACTTTTTTTTTTTCACACATTCATACTACCGTTCCCCCCCCGGAACCGCTTTCGCATTACTTCAGGGGGGTGCGGGCGTCCCTTACACACTAACCATTCATGCAGCATGCACCCTAAACTTAACTAACTGAATTGCGGTCGCCCCAGCGGGGATTCGAAACCACGCCGGAAAGAGCGCAATTCAGTGTCACCTCGATGATCAGTGCGTTCTCGCACTCGACCACCGCGGTCCCAGCATACTCGTACTTATTTTACATGTTCCTTACTTTTACTTAAATTTTAAAACATACGGTTCCAAATTCATGTAATTTTTAAATGGCAAAAATGTGCAGCAACTCGCTACTAGTGGGTGTAAATTGCAACTTTTATTTTCTTATTCTTATTCTTAGAATGGTTTTACAACAAAGGTTTATATATATTTTAAAGGATTAAAATGGCCATTTTAATTTCTATACACTTGTAATATTAATATTTATTTACGGGATATTCCGATTATTGGAGATATTACAAAAAGTTTTTAACAATTTAGAAAAAAAAAAGCTAAAAAACCTTCAAAGTGTAGTATAATGTTGGCCTTCGTCCCGAGCACGAGAATACCGCAAGAATGCCGAATTTTTTAATTTGTTTCAAATAAAATCCAAAATTCACACATTATGAACTTTTATTATTTGGGCTGACGTAAAGGAATTTTCAAAATAATGATTGTTTCCTCAACTACTAATTTTTTTATGTTATTTGTTAACTTTCTAATAATATTAAATTATGCAGTATAGCCCTAGTGCACATTTAGCGTTGTTCCTCAAAGGCGCCCCCTTTTAGAGGATAGAGGTTGCTGTTGTGATGAAAAACTCGCTATTTTTGAAATATCTAAATCCGAAGGGTGCCATCTAGCGGTAACGTTTGGCATACCTCGCAACGGCCGGTTGCGCGGCGCCCCCTTTAAAATAACGGCCGGCGACATATCCCAAAGTCCGCCGCTGATATAAGCATTTTGAGTAAAATATTTAATGCTATAGCTATGCAGTCAAGTGGGAAGAAAAAACGAGTTTTTGTATTTTTTCTTTATTATATTAAAAAAGAAAAAACTATTCTAATATATGTCAAAAAAATAAACATTAAACATTCAAACAAAGAACAAACACAAATATTTGAGGAATACTACAACACTGTGTGTTGTAATGAAAATTATAACTCACTGGCGCTGGCATATAAATGTCTGATAATATATGTAGATATATAATAAATAAGTTACAATTTATTCTTATATTATGAGCTACTTGTTTGCACAATTCAGACTGTTATGCCAACAGCTGGTACATAACCTCTTGGATTTAAAACAAATACATCTTTTATTTTCGCACTGCTGCTTAGAAGGTTTGCAGGAACATTTTGCAACACCTTGCCCGCTCAAGCTTGCAGGAATTGCCTCTCGTAGAGAAAGTTGTTTCGACGTAAGTGTATCTTCAGGTTTCAAAAAACTGGAAGTAACATTTTGGAATGCTTCATGTCCATACCAACCTTTCAGCGAATGATGCCTTGTGGCAACTTGATATACCTCGTTTTTACAATCTGTGATTATTCCCACAATATTTTGGGGATCTGCTGCCACCGGTCAACTTTAGGGATGGGAACACAATCATTTACATTAAGCGCCGTATTTTTACGTTTAGATGACATCAACATTTTCTTAGCTGCAGCTTTCGCAGGCTGCTTCTCTCTTTTTTCGAATCTTTTTTTCCCGATCGTTCAACTCACTATGGATCTCATCATTGTTAAATTCATCATTTGTTTCGACTGTGGCAGAGTCAAGTATCCCTTCATCTTCATCATCTACATTTCGCGTTTCATTTGGTGACTTGCCACTGTTATCAGTTTCGCTGTCAGTTGTTTTATTCCCCTGCGGTAATTCTTCTTCAGCAGGAGTATCCAGGTTTTCTTCATTTACTAAGCGTTCTAGGACTTCTTTCGGCAGGTTGGAAGTAATGAAACCCACATGCGGTTATGGCCAAAAAGTGCTTTATGGGGAGATCGCCCGATAATTCGGTTATGGGAAATATTTTTTTGTCATTGTACAAAATCAAGCCCAATTGTCCAGTGTGTGGAATCATTATCGGACATCCAAGATCTGATCATGTTCTCGATGTCCTGATTACTGCGCTCGATGCTGCCCTGACTGTGTGGATGACGGGGACGCCCATTTACGATAACACATTCAAGCCACAATTCTTTCAATTCCTTGATCACCTGGTTCACAAATACACGACCGTTATTGCTTTGTAAGATGCGGGGTGCCCCAAAAGTTAGGAGAGTTTCAGTAGTTGAGAAGTCACCTCCGCAGTTCATTTCGTCTCCAAAGGCCTCAAGCAAACGAATTTGGTACTGTAATTTTGGTAATTCAATATCCTTAAATTTGCCATCCGGAAGAGATTGAAAATCGATAAGATTTATCTGTCCTCTTTCATTAAAATCTTTCAATGTAATTGGCTTCACGACAAGTTTATGAGATATGCTTTTCTTCTCATTGCACGATTTGCAGCTTTTTAAATATGCTTCAATGTAAGGTCTAGGCACACAGTATTTGATTTTTGCAGCATTTTTCATCGTTACATTTCCTCCCTGTCCTGTTGAAACGTGTATTTCGTGACACCGATCATAGAGGTCTTCATATGCGACTAGATATCTAATTTTAGTGTCGTCATTTTTGTCGCACTTCTTTATCAAAAATTTCTTGAGTCCTGAGTAATATTGCTCGATTTTATTAAAGAAATTGTCTCTAGTGTCGTACTCCATGTCACACCAATAATTAAATAATGAGAAAAGAACCCCGAAATGAAAACAAACCACAACAACTCACAACTCTTCAAACAAAACACAACTCTTAAAATGGCACTGTTCGACAGGTGGTCCGTGATCACGTGACCTTTACACGAATTGCACATCCACTTGCAACGAAGCAGCAATTATTACACCAAATATTGTTTTCTATCCCACCTTTCCACTAAAACAACCAACCAAAGAAATGCATCAAGTTAAAAATTAGTTTTATATTAAAGTAAATAACAATATAGAGGATGTCCCATGACGTGAGGTCACTACTTCGTGTAAGTAATCTTTAGACTAAATAGTTAAAAATTCTAGTAAAGTTATGCCCTAAAGTAAACCGTTTTCAAAATACAAAGCGTTAAATTATTATTTATTAAATAATAACAATTTCAGAAAAGCCAATATTTATATTTGAATTTACTATAAAGATTGTTCAAAATGGCCACCCGTTGCTCTCGAGACACATTCTGGCTCTTCTTAAGAAAGATCTGGTTGCCCTACAGACCATATCATTGTTATTCCGAATTAATCCTGCTGCCTCAAAAATGAGTCTCCTAAGATTTCCAACAGTTCTGATGGTGTTTGGTATGCCATATTTTTCATATGGTCCCACAAATAATAATCTAAACAAGTTAAGTCTGAAGATCTTGGAGGCCAGGGGTGCCGTTCTGCTCTACCAATTACACGTCCTTCAAACCGTTGATTCAAAAATTGTCTTAAGGCGGATTCAGGCTCGTACGCAGAACGTCGATGTCGCAGAAAGTCGTTGCTGTAGAAAGTTTGGAGAAGTACATTGAAATGCGACTGTTTTTGCCCGTGCGCGCGTCGTCGTGACGCGGCTAGCTGTAAATTTACTTGGAAATGCACAGCGGCACTCTGACGCAGAAGTACGTAGAAGTTCAACTTTCGACGTAGTTGTGTGTGCGTTTTGTATAGTACAAACATATCTTCACAAAAATGACAGAGTTGGTCATCGACGAGTTTCAACTAATCAACATAAACCAAAAAAGGAGGGGACAAGATATGGTGTTTGTCTGATCAGAAGGGATATATCCTAAAATTTGAAATTTAACAACGAAAAAATGCGACAATAGAAAAGAAATAAGAAAATTGTGGCCTTGGCGAGAGGGTGGTATTACAACTAACAGAACCAAAATGGGAAAAAGACAGAATCATTTGTTTTGATAACTATTTTACATCGTTCAATTTATCGGAGAAACTGAAAGCAGAGAAAACCTGTGGAACAATAAGATCCAACAAGAAAGGTTTTCCCACTAATTTCATTTTCGATAAATCTCTCAAACGCGGAGAATATGATTACCGCTTTTCCAATATAAACATTGGTTTATGGAAATGGAAAGACAGCAGAATTGTGCATGTAGCGAGCAATTACCATGGCAATGAAGAGGTAACAGTTCTCCACACACAAAAGGATGGAACAAAAACCAAGATTCCAGCTCCAACTGTTATAAAAGACTACAACACATACATGGGAAAAGTGGACCATGCAGACCGTCTCAGAGCTGTGTATGGCCTGGACAGAAAGTCCAAGAAGTGGTGGCACCGATTGTTCTGGGGTCTAATTGATATGACCTTTGTTAACGCATACCTATGTGATTTACTGCGATCTAAATCACAAAATTCCACTGATAGACTTTCGCAGAGGAATTGCTAGAGGCCTTATAGCTCAGAAACAATGTAAGACTTCAAAAAGACGTTCCAACGAACCTATTCGAACTGCACCAGTAAAACGAAGAGGAACATCTTATTCAATACCAACAGATGTTAGATTAGCTAATAGAGGTTCACACTGGATCAGAGAAAAGGGGAAGATGTGAAGTGTGTAGCAAAAAACAAATACAATCCACGCCATATTCTATGTGCACCTTGTGTAATATTCACCTTTGTTGCAATGAAAAAAAGAACTGCTTTACGGAATTTCATGCTGTGGATGTAAATCGAATTTCTTTTAGTATATAGCATATACTTCATATTTGTTTCTTGTACTATAATTATAAATAAAGTTTGTTTATTCTTGCATCTAAATGAATGTACTTCCTAACTGTTGCATTGGTTTCAGAACCTGACGGCACCTCCGCTTTTCACGTACTTCTGCGACATCGACGTTCTGCGTACGAGCCTGAATCCGCCTTTATACATAACGCAAATTGCGCATGGGTACCATCGTGTTGGTACCACATACCATGTCTGATCGCCAGAGGGATATCATCTAACAATCCTCCCAAATGATCTTCTAGACTAGAAAATTTAAATATCTATCGGCGGTTAAATGGTTCTCAAAATCGAATGGACCAATGAGCATGTTATCAATAATTCCACACCAGATATTCACTGAAAACCCATGTTGATAATTTGATATTGTGATTTCGTGTGGATTCTCCACATCCCAAGAGTGGCTGTTCTGTAAATGTTGCCTCATCCGTGAATAAAATTCTATCTCTAGATTTCGACTTTTGAATAGGCTGGATATAAACCATGAAGTTTTAATATTCTCCAAACTCGCACTGGTGGTACATTCTCGCAGTATGTTATCCTCATTGTCTAGTACTTGCTGTACTGACGCTCAGTCGACGATTTCGGGAAAGTTCCGTGTTCACATAGGTGGATGTGCACTCGTTGAAAAACTCGTCGGTCTGGTAACTATCGATTTGGAAATCTCAACCTATATTCTCGAGCAGGTGCTACTGAGTTTCCATCACAAAAACCGTACTTGTAATGGATATCGGCGTACTCTTGCGTTGTAAAAGTGAACATTATCAACACTATTAATAAGCGCAAGCAGAGAAATCAACTTTAAGGTACCTACTTTGCTGTTTAATGTACAAGTAAATAATCTCATTGCCATAGGAACGTAGACAATTTGCATCAAATACCACTTAATAGCATTTATTGTTTCGGCTGCTTTAGTATTTAACTGAAACAGTCCATAACTTTTTTAATAGTCAATTTAGAGAAAATGACCACTCTTTAGTTTCGACTTCTTTTCACCTCTCCGACACGTAGGTGAAGTAGTGACCTCATGTCATGGGACACACTGTATAACAAAAATATGAGTGTGTTCTACAAAAAAAATTCAATTCATCATGATATTGAAACACCTTCTTTGTACATCTCTAAAATTTCCACGTCGTTATTTTTTTTAAGTAAATGCCAAGCGAAACTTGGGATGTAGAACAGAGGTTCAGTTAGTCTACTTAAAATGTTAAGATGTTTAAATGTTATGCTGATGTGATTTTAAATTAAACAGCGGATTTGCAATTGCTATTACAATTTCCATTTTTGAAATTTGACTAACCATTTACATAAGAATACGATTGACTAAACATAATGTACTTACTGCTAACAAGAAATCTTCGGGAGTGTAGCTCTTGTGGAAGAACTCGAAAATCTAAAAACCATGCTTCGCCCCATGATATAACAAATGATGTTAGAATAAGTAACACTTCAAACACTGGTTGATGTGAATCAACCCACTGGAACAAATAGTTAATTATTGATAGACACAATATCTAATGTAAATGAATTAAGTACTGTTAGTTAATTATAATTATGTAGGGTGTCTATTTAGTGTGTCATTAATTTATATCGTATTTATTATTCAAAATTACAAAAAACGGTATTAAGATAAATTGTGGGGAATTTTATTCTACATATTTTGAATTATGCAGATGGTTCGGACTGTTTGATCTAGCTGAAACAAACTAAGTCTATGTTCTTTTTAAATACAAAATGCTAAATATTTTTATGATCTTAATTGTTCCATGATTACAATAATATAAGGTTGTAGGAGTCTAAACCTCATGATATCTGGAATATTAAATTGTTTACATCATTTCTTGCTGTGCCTACAAGTCTGTAATAAAGGTACTTAGTTTTAATTTAGTTAAAAATTTATTATTAATTTAAGTCATATCTAAAATAAAATCTGTTATATAGATAGTTCCCTAGTTTTCATTTATTATTGTGAAAGTCCTCGAAATTTTTAAATGAAACATCCTGTACGTATTTGCGTATTTTCAAAGTTATTAAATTAGCTTTCATCTGATAGAATGTATCCATAGCTAAAGTTATTAATATTAAATAATAGTAACACTATTACAGATTTTATTGATAATGTTCCAATTATCCTATAATACTAACAGCTGTTTTACTTATAAATATAATCTATTCACGATTGGTTTGCCATCCAACGGGCTGCGGAAATCTGGGGGAATGTGTGGTATCATTGAAATTTGTCAATTAATTAAGTTGGGTTATGCTAGTTTTTCTTGATGGAGGTTATGTTTTTTGAAAGCAGGCAATGTTGCCAGTGAGGCTTGTTTGTTCATTTAACGTCCGCCTATTGCTGCTCAATATTGGTTTATAATACGTAGATATAATAATGATTTCATTATAAATAAAATAATAACTATAATTTAAATGTTGTAACACATAACCAAATACATATTGCTGTTCTTTTTACAAGAGAATTCTGAACTCAAATCGTATGTATACAGAGCATATTCCACGCCATTCTTTGTTGTCCTATATTTAGGTCTTGCAGCAAATTAAGAAAAATTAACATCCATGCCGCTAATGTTTCAAATTGATATTATGGTAGTCCAGTGGTTGACTGTTTGTCTCTGGTGCTAAGAGACCCAAGTTCGTATTCCACTGAGGTCAGTGTTTTTCTCGGGCGAGATAAAAACTGTAAAACACTCATTCACAATTTAGATGCCAAAAGAATATCCCATACCCTATTCCACCTTCATGCTATCACTAGAAGTATCTGAATTATCGGCACCCTCCGATTCTGAATCAGATTCCCCAATTGAAATAATGAAAGGAGGAATATTTTCAAAAGATAAATTTCCCATATGTTTTGTCAAGTTTTTCACAATGCTCACAGAAATTTTGCCACATGTCGTGGGTACAATTTGAAACAGCCTCAAGTGCTTATTATAATAGGTCTTACAAAACCCCCACACCATTTCAATTGGGTTGTATTGACAATGGTATGGAGGCAATCGAAGAACCTCATAGTTGCGCTTTTTCAAAATTTCGTCAGTTACGTATCTTTTATTTCCGTCTGCTGTAAAAGGTTTAATTAACTCCTAAAGTTTTTTCTTAGTAATTTTGCCCCGAATTTCGACATTGTGGTGGTTAACCAACCATTCCTGCAATACACCTTTTTTGCAAGAAAATGTGGGCGGCTTATCAAACTGCACTGAATGATAAGGTGCGTTGTCCATAACCACGACAAATTTTCCTTGCAACTTGTCCAAAGCAGGTATCAGCTGATTAACCAATCAATTTTGAAAAATTTCCCCATTCATATAATAGTCCCTGTCGTTGTTCTTTAAGTCTAGTAACATGTCGCAGCCTTCCAAAAAGCCTAAATTACATCGCGTATTCAAAATCGTGAACCCCTTCCCCTCACTTTTAATTTTGGCTGGGTTACTTTTAAGATCGGTTTCGTGTACCCATTGACGACTCGCGGATCCATTTTGGTAGATCCACGTTTCGTCTAGGTACACGAATGTCACATTTTCACTAGAATTTTGATATTGGAGAAATTGTCTCAAAAATTTAATTTTGGATGCAACGACGTATTTGTTCACATAAAATTTTGCGTCCATTCACCATTTTGTGTTTGTAATCCATTGATTTAATAATTTTGAATAAAGTAGTCTTGCCCCCTTTGTATTCCAAATTTTCGCGAGAGTCAGCCAAGAGTTTGTCGAGAGTAAAATGTTCATTCTTCAGATGATACTGCCAAATTTGTCGTTGCAAATCTTTTCTAAACGTGTAATTTAAGAAAACGTCCGTCTTAGCGCGTATACTACAAATGGAAGATTTCAAAACGTCCTGTCTTTGTGATAAAATGTCCCTGATAAACGCTCAGACACCTACAATTATAAGTAATTTGCAATTGCATATTTAAGAAATAATACATGCTTACCCCAAATATATCAATTAATCGATTTATAATCATAAATCGTGTGAAGTCTGGTCTACCTCTTTTATAAAGGTTGAAAGCTTTCACAATTTGCAGTTTAGTAACTTTGTTAATAACTTTCACCATTCTGACAATTAAGTAGGTATAATATATTATGTGTTTTATTAATTCTAAACTTACTAGATTATTTTAGAAAAGTAGGGGATTCTAGAGCTGGCAACGGGGCAATTTCATTTTGACATTGCTACAAATCAATCAAATAATATTTCAGAAATGCAACTTAAGAAAAAAAAACAGCCTGTTGGATGGCAAATCAATCGTGAATAGTGTATACGTTTGACATATGAAATTAACCATACTTGTATCTCTGAAGAAACATTTCAGTGCGTTAAGGAACGATGGACAAACCAAACGTGCTTCAAGAATTGATTCGAACATACTCACAACTTTTATAAATTACAATAAATGCCTACTAATTAGTAATAAATAAGTACAGAGTAGGTATAAGCACAAGTATTTCAAAATAAATCTACTGTGCAGGGTGTTTGATATTTAATGAACAGTTTTTGAAAACATGAACATTGATATTTCATTTGTTTAGGAATATCCTATGTATCTTTCTATTATTTTTAATTCAGTATTTTATTAAAAACTTATACCGCATTGTCTATAATACAAATTAATTGTTTGAAATTGTTTACTAAATCTTACAAAGCTGTTTAATTTTTTTAATTTGGT
>JABXWE010027854.1:0-15934 GCA_014611495.1 Limonius californicus
CGAATTCCACATTAACGATAGATATTGAATTCTAATCCAATATAATTAAGTGTAAGAATAAAGTTAAGATCTGGTTTTTCTTTTCTCTATCCCACCGTTATTTGAAGTTGACTTGATTATGCCTTATATTGTTCGTTCAAGATTTATTTGATAGACAGGAATTTTGAACTACAATATTTTATTTTATTTTGATTTGATGTGAGATGTAATATTTTCTGAGATTTGTAATTAGTATTATTACCGTAAAGTTACGGATTAAGTTCTGTCCATATAACCTCAATTTATATAGTATAAATGACACTTTACAAAGCTATGTTTATACGCATAAATACGTCACCCTGTAATGCAAAAAACATGAATGGGTTATAGTTACACAATGCAAAAATAATCGTAAATATTAAGTTTTACCAACCAAAATTCACGCGCGTTTAAACATTTTTGTGTAACCTTTTGGTAATTGATAATATAATAACAAATACTGATAACAGTACTTATTTTTATAATTGTGTTAAGGTAAGGAAAGTCAACGTAGGTTCATTCCCAACACGGGGGCGAGCCGCTATAGGGGTCAGTCGAATTCCGCACCGGAACTCTCAGTCCTTCTTCAGCCAGTAATAGAAATGTAAGGACGGGAAAGACCAGGAAATATGGCTAATGGAAATTCATAGATCATACTGCTCAGCATTTACCCAAATGACCCAGAAAAACCACGAAAAACCTGAGTGAGGACAGAAGGCCTAGGGGGTTCGAACCCTAGACCTCCCAAATGGAAGGTAAATGCTCTACTGCTGAGCCATCTTCCTCGGTTAATTGTGTTAGCACATTCGCACGTGTCTTCACTGAGACAACCTACCGTAACGAATTTTTTTGCTAGAAGAGATGTAAATATAATGAAATATACAACATTTAAATTGGTATGTCGAAATTATTAGGAATATGATTGTCACTTATTAATTAATATGAATTTTGAGGCAATGAGGCAAAAAATAAATAAGGAAGCAATTCAAGTCGAGTAACATATTCGAAAAACCAAAAGATTTAGTAACTAAATGTTACTTTTTTATCAAAAATGATCACCATGTAATGTTTTAAACAGTTGTTAATTAATAATTCTAGTAGATTACGAAAAAGTGAGTGTTGCTACATTTGCTGAAGCTGTACGTAGACCAACGCTTATACGTTTTCAAAATGTTATTGCGAATTTTTCTAATGCATTAATTGCACAATTGACACCATTAGCAGTTGCTCCAATGTAAAGGGCAGCTAATCAGCTTTAATTTTGTAGTTACGTTACAAAATGTAGTAGGAACACTGTATCATTATTTTTTTAATATATGTATGTCCTAACATGACTATAAAGATTTAGCGAGTAATATATTAAGTATCTAGTAGTAATAGTAGTAGTAAGATCTAGCTTACACTTCTTGTGTGTTAAGTACCTGCCAGCTTGTAATTACAAAAAAATATTTTCTGGTATTTATTTACGCGCCTTCTTCGGCCCCCTTGTTACATTGGCCCTTTTGGTAGTTGCCCCAACGTAAAGCGCAGTGACGCTACTCAATTTAGGTGGTACTTCACTCCTTTGTTTTGTTTTATAAAGTTAAGATATAAAGCGTAAGTAATTTATACGTTGAACCATTTAGTTTTTTTTTCAAAATATGTATGTCCTAACATGACTATAAACGTCTAAGCGGAATAATTGCTTCAATATTCTAATTATGAGCAATATATTAAGTATCCCTTGCGTCAGTGTTTAATAAGATATAGCTTAAGCTCCATTGCAGTGTTAAGTACTTGCCAATTTGAATCTACATTCTCTGCTGTTTCTTCACGTACATTCTTAGGCGCCCTTGATACATTGGCGCCTTTAATAGTTGCCTTAACAAAAAGTGCAGCCACGCTACTTAGCTTTAAGTAATACTTTTTTGCTTGGTTTCTTATTTTTGAAGTTAATATATAAAGCATTGGTAATTAATATTCTGATCCATTTAGTTATTTTTTTCAAAATATGTATGTTCTAACATGACTATAAACGCCTAACGGGTTTCATTACTTCAATTTTCTAATTATAAACAATACATTAAGTATCCCTTGCGTCAGTGTATAATTAGAGCTAGCCTAAGCTCCATTTCAGTGTTAAGCACCTACCAATTTGTAACTATATTCTCTCGTATTTCTTCACGTACCTTCTTAGGCTCCCTTGTTACAGGGGCACCTTTGATAGTTGCCCTAATGAAAAGCATGTCCACGCTACTCAGCTGTAAGTGATAGTTTTTTTCTTGGTTTCTAATTTTTGTAGTTAATATATAAAGCGTAGGTAATTAATACTCTGATCTATTAAGTTATTTTTTTTTTCAAAATATGTATGTCCTAACATGACTATAAACGTCTAAGCAGATTAATTGCTTCAATTTTCTAATTATGAGCAATATATTAAGTATTCCTTGCGTCAGTACATAATACGATCTAGCTTAAGCTTCCTTGCAGTGTTAAATACCTGCCAGTTTGTAGCTACATCCTCCGGTAATCAATGCCCCTAGTTTATTGCGTGCCAGCTAGACTTTTGAGATCGAACAGGGCGCTTAACAGAAGAGCTTTGCGGCGTAAGGGGAGCCGTGCGACTGTCACCGACTCGGTCATTACTGTCCCTGCCTCACTAATGAGCTCGCTTACTATTCATGAGCGCGGGGGCGGTCTAAGATGTAACATGAAGCTAGGATAGGACACAGGACTGGACTTTTAACGATTCAGAGAAAGACGTTATAAAGGTAATAACACCAATTAAAATAAGCTCTCCTTTCGAAGTGTCAATTTAATCGATATTCCATACTTTACTCGGTTACGTCCTGCGCTAGGAGTTTCGAACGGATATATATTTCTTCATCTTAGAATTCTTATATCTCATTACTTTACAAAGTACGTAAGCTTGGAAAGCGGCTGATTTATGTGTCGCTTTTTGAATGAAATGCGGTATATTACGATTACACAGTTGTACTTCCTATTATACTTCCAACTACGACAAGGAATGACAATGATTGGAAAATATACTGTCGTTAAACTAGATAACCTATTTTACTTTCAGATGTGAAATTATTACAAAGATTATATTTTTTATTTCCTAAACGGTAATACAGGATCTTACGCTCTAATAAAATTGTAGATGCAGTTTCAGACCGTATTAAAGTATAAGACGAAGATATATAAAATATGATCAATATCTTATTCAACGAGTATGACAACGATGTAAACAAAAAACTACATAAATATCAGATAATGTGTGGAACAATACACAAAACATTAGGCAACAAAACTAGAAAATATACAAAACTAAAATTCTATAAAGTAATGTCAACACCTGTTCTAATGTATGGGAGCGAGACATGGACGATATTTCAAAGAGATAAAAGCAGAATACAGTCACCGGAGATGAAGTTCTTAAGAAGTGTGAAAGGATGTAAAATACAAGGCCAAATACGTAACGAAGGCATAAGGACAGAATAACACATATACTCGATACACGAAAGAATAGAAGAAAATAAAGAGAAGTGGATACAACACATCTATAGAATTAATGATAATAGAGCTCCCAAACAAATCCCGGAGTACAAAGCAAGAGGAAGAAGAGATGTTGGTAGACCACGGCAAAGAAGGCGACAATAAAATTGTGAAGATGGAACAGGCAATGAAATGTCTACCCCGTGAAGTGAAGCAGAAGAATATCTTATTCTTCTTCTTCTTCCTTTTTATGAGACTGAACTAATATTACCTTGAGAATACAAAATTATATACATGTTGAGCTAATAATCTTTTATATATTTCTAAGTAAGCTATCTAAAATGTTGAAAAAATATCACTGCTACATTCACAAACACAGACTCTTATATAAGATTCAAAGAATATTTATAAAGGATTTGCTGCATATAGAGGACATACCACTAATATTTATTTAAAACGGATAACGAATATTTCCTGAGAAAAAAATCTTACATATGTTCATTCGTAGATACTAAAACAACTATTTTTATACAAGATGCAGCTAACAACACCAACAGGATTTAATAAAGTTCTAAAAACATATATTCGAAATTCATCATCATCATTATCATCACATTAGCCCATGTTCGTCCACTGCAGGACATAGGCCTCCTCCAGACTGTTCCATCTCTCCCTGTCTTGTGCTCTTCTGATCCAAACACCGCCAATGAAGCGTCGTATTTCGTCGACCCATCTCGTCGGTGGTCGTCCTTAAATTAGCATAATGGAAACGGTATATTAGAGAACTATATAATTTATATCTATCTTCTACGGCAAGTACGCAAGTAAGAAGAAAAGGGAGAGGCAGATTAAGTAACACAGACATAAAAAAATTGTTGGAAACAACCATCAAAACATAAGGCAATAAACATTTTCCTTTTCTGATTTTATAATTTATTGTTTTGTGTGACATTCTTTATGTAAAATTTATATATTTTTTCATTTTTAATATCCAATTATTGTACGTTTTATGTTTGTTCAATATTCGAATTAATATTAAATAAATAATAAATACACATTTGTTTTAATAATAAATATGCCCTCCTTTGATACGAATGAATTATTGCAGTTCTGCACGATTTTAGGTACCCACAACTATGCCTTTAATATCCTTCACTTGGTTGTGCATACCATTCTCCAAAATTTGAACTCTTCACAACTTTTCTGTGCAATATACTAGGTGTTCTGATAATATGCATTTCTTTAACAGAAAGTTTAATATTGCAAATATCAAAAATGTACATTTTTAAATAACACTTTATATGTTATTACCAGATAGGTTGCCTTATTGGCAGCTATGTTTCATTCTAAACACTTCGGAAGACTATAAGAAATACTGAAGATATTTAAAAGAGGAATTATCTCACAATATAACTTACATACAGGATAGTTGCTGAAACCATCAAATAATTAGAGTAACAGCTAGAGACTACTATTGGCCCGATCAGTCCAATTAGCTGCCAATTCAAACAAAGCTTTAGGCCCGGTTTTGATCTTAAAAAGTCAGAATTTGTATATGAAATGTTTTTTAAACCAAGATACCAAATGTGGTATGTTCTAGAGGGCGCTGAACATATCCTGGTAGATTTACGTCGAGATCGAATTTGAACATGAAAACTCTGTAACTCGTAGCGTAGGAAACAGTTTTTCTATCTATAAGTATATTTTACATAGGGACCTCGATGGGGCAGTGCGAGCAAGTGCTGCCGGTCGAGGTCATAGTGAAATGCGGCTCGATCGGCCGCGGGGTCAAACCCCGACTGAGGCGACGACCGTATTTCACTAGTTAAGTTTAGGGTGCATGTTGTATGAATGGCTAGTATGTAAGGGACGCCCACACCCCTCTGAAGTAATGCGAAAGCGGTTCCGGATGGGGGGTAGTGTGAATGGCAATAAAAAAGTATATTTCTTCTTCTTTTTCTTCTTCAGCCAATCTTCGTCCACTCCTGGATGTAGGCTTCCCTTACACTGTTCCAAACCGCAGCATATTTTACATAAACAACATATTTCTGATTTAATAATTTAGAAAAATTCGTCATATTGTACAATTCGAACAAACAAATTTAATATTAGAATTTATTTATGTTACTGTAAAAACCCCAATGAATATGTAGTGTAATGACCGTTTTAGATTAAAATTTATTAGATGCTGTTATTTTTTGGCATTATAAAATATACCTACGTAGTTATGTTTCACTGTAGTACTGTGATGTTCTGTTTACGCATCTAAACCAACATATTTAATGTATATTTTAGGTTACTTTTAATGCATAATATGCCCATATTTTATTGCAAATAATTCCACTCTTTACTAACTCAAAATAGCTCTTTGTTTATTATATAATAATATATTCAACAGCAAAATGTGTACACTACTGTATAAAAGTATGACATTTCCGTAACCCTAGCTCCTTATAACCGTATATTTTATTGATTAAATACAGTTATTACAAACTACAACCCTTAAGAGCATACTACGGTAATGGCAAGAATTGTCTGATTTTGTTACAACCAGAAAAATGTCAAGGCTCTGCAACCGATTTAATTTGACGTATATTATACGCGTTGTTTATTACATTGGCTGCAATTCGATTTTCAGGTAGGCGACTCTAAAAGCCAGGAGGGACAAGGTAACAAATATACTGGTTTATTTAATTTTTGATGCCATGGTTGCTTAAGGATCCCCTTAAACGAAGTAAAATTTGGCAACACTGTTCTGTTTATTTCAGTAAACAGTACAAACACGATAGAAATGTTATGAGCCTCCTTTATGTTGTTTTTCATTCTTAATAAATATCTAAACGGTTTATTCATAGTTTCTTGCAATTTTGTACAAGAGTAGGATTAGGATTGAGTAGGATTTTTCGAGATTTGCAATAGTTTTAATCGTTACCTAATGTAAACGTTAATAACCTACTTTTACATTTGCGTTTTTGTTTTTAGATAATAAACAACATATCCAAGATTGAAATAAGTTGAAAAAATTATTAAAAAAATGTTAACAATGTATCCAAACAGTGCAAAAATAGAGTAAAAATACAATAAAATCAATTTAATTTTTTACGTCATATGTTAAAATAAATGGAATTTATTCGCCTTATTACAAGTTAAGCTTTTTTAAGAATATAACGCACATAACCTCACTCTGAAGATTTTTCTGAGTTATTTACAAGTAGAACAGTGCCAAAACCCTGCTATTAATTTCTTTTATCGTATATTACACGTGTTGCCTTTTACATTGGTTGCAGTGCAGGTAGATGACAGGTAGACAGCAAATCGAATAACTGTAACGGTTTGTCGATGTAAAAACTTACATTTAATTTTTAATTCATCAGTTGCTTCACGATCTCCTTAAACTAAATACAACTTGGCAACAATGTTATTTTCAAATTTCAGTAAACAATACAAACACGTCAGGAATGTTCCGAACTTTTCTTTATGTTGTCTTTCATTCATTCATTAAGAGTTTATTAGTAGTTTCTTACGATTTTGTACAAGAGGAATTTATTGTTTGCAGGATTTTTTTTGATTTGCAATAGTTTTAAGCGCGAATACTGAACGACTTTTGCGTTCCTAGTAGTAAGCTTGTTTTTTCAAGAGTAAAACATGAAACATTAAATTAGTTCTGAGTTTTAACAAAATCTAAAACAATATATCTAGAAATAAAAATTAAATTGTCGTCTACACTTGGAGATAACACACAGTGCCTGTGAAATCACTCGGAAAGCCGTTCAAAAAGCCGATAGATAGGATATTACACGCAAGATTACGAATGAACAATCATAAATTCTCGTGCAGCTCATATCATTTGCACAGCAAATTTGTTAATTGAGCAAGCTGTGTTTAACGCGATGTCATAAAGCACAATTAGCGGCCTTGTGTGGCCGAGTGGGCTGCCAGTGTTGCCCTGCACTTGCTTTTCAGTACTGGGGTGTGAACTCCGCTATTAACGAGCCTGAAGATAAATTTCACGTAGTTTTTCCACTTTGCAACAAAACTGAACATTACGCGTTATCTCTTAATGACCATTAACTCCGGCCTGCAAAAAATTACATTGTTCTAGAGCCTTTGTTTCCTCCTTAATTAATACGCGAATTAAGGGAAAAGAGCGAAATAATTACATCCTCGCAGGATAGCGCAAATGGGAACTTCTCCTTTGTGTTAGCCATAAATACGGTTACTTAAAATGAGAAATGTAAATCTCACTTTCTGAAAGCAAAGAATTAGTGTTTTTCATATAGGCATGGACGTTAACATGATACGATAAATAATATCGACTCTCGGGATATTATTTTATGCGGAGCGGAGGGAGGAAAGTGAACGAACATTGCGAGAATGTGCATCATAGGGGGCGCGCATAACGCACTGCCATACAACCTGGACTTATAAATTATTTGCTCCATAATATGTATAAGTCTTACTTTATAATTACCGGCTACATATTATTAACAAATTATTTCAAATTCCTTTCCTCTTGCCTTTGAGAATCCCGACTTTTGTTCATTTGCTTTTTTTTCAAAATAAAATGACAAATGACCACCGGTAACTAAGATAACGATCGTAACTGAATTAGCTTTATAATTAAGAATGAATACTCAGTAACTCGATGTGTATCCTTATAATGTTTCTATATAAACCTCGTATGTTGATAAATAACCAAATAAAACTAAAATACAAGTTCCACAATGACGAGTTTGCGGTGGAGTATTTCCTGTTGTAATTTACAGGATTAACTAGTATTTATACAGAAAATCGGTCTTATAGATCCAATTTAATTTGTTATTTAGCTTATATAATGTTTCTCTAGTTATTTAAGTTAATTTGACATCAGTAAAAGTACAATATTGTGTGAATTAATGTGAAGACAGTGAATTTTTAATATTTCTTATGATGCCAACACTGTTCTATCTTCTTCTTCTTCTGTGGATAGCCCAATGGCCTGTTAATTATCTACAACAGAGTACGTTCTATGAGCCCTCTTTGGACGTATGCCGGGCAGGAGGCTAACCTATCCCGTCCAACAAAGATGAAAAGTTCCACTACATGGTTTACGACTGTTAAAGATGTTCGTATGAAAACCAAGACCAACGGTTGTACGTATCCTCCGAAGCACTGCTGTGAAAGTTCTGACAATTGTTTTCTCGCAAATCACATAACCTCTAATTCAGCATCTCATCGGTGTCGGTGTCAGTTATACTACGAGATGTTTTGTTTCATGTATTTTTGTCGTTTTGAGAAGAAGTATTAATATATATTAGTTTTTCGTGGTTTTCTGACGTCAAGGATATCAAGCCCAGGAAAAGAGAAAAGATCGTCATACTAAGTGAGTACAGGTCGATGACGAAGAGAGAAATTGCTCGCAAGTATTCTATTAGTCTGGGAGATGTAAGTAAGTTAATAAAGTAGAAAAACTAGATTGTTGAACTAAAACGAACGGGAAAATGTGGAAGAAGAACTCCTCTGGATGAATTCTTTCTTTATGAATAACATACTGAACCCCAGAAATACGAGCTACGATCTTCAGCAAAACTTAGGAAAGGATGGAGTGAAATTTCATGACTCCACAGTTCGTTGACCACACTTAGACGGGCCAAAATGTATGTCCATTGGACTGAAGAAAACTGGAGGAAAGTTTTGTTCGTCGATGAAACACACTTCCTAGTGCAAGGGAACCGATAAATGTTCGTACAAAAGACTGCGGACGAACCGCTAACTGCAGCTCATATGGTCCAGACGGTGAAACATCCGGTAAAAAGGATATTCTAGGGTTGCTTTTCATATATGGGAACTGGAAAACTCATACCAATTGAAGGTATGATGAACAGTGAGAAGTACAAAGCAATTTTACAAAAATGTTTGACCATAGAACTGAAACAAGTTCAAGCAATCGGCGAACCGATCTTTCAACAAGACTCAGCTCCGTATCGCGTCTCCAAGGTGATGCTGAAGTATATCAAGGCCAAAGGAGACACCTTCTTGGGTGGCTTGGAAACTCACCAGACCTTAATCCTATTTGTGGTCCATATGCAAGGCTTGATTACAAAAGATGGACTCCACGATGATATCCAAAATGGTCGAAGCTGTGATTAGGGTGTGGAATTGTGGATACGGCATGAGCAAATTACGGCAAATTAGAAAAATGTAATTGACACAATGTAAAGACGAGTTTAGGCTGCCACTACAGGGAAGACATATTTTCTATTCAATAACGATGAAAGAATTGTGTAATAGCGCCTAAATAAAATTTTCTTTCTAATGAACGATATTTAAGAAAAAACTATCTGTGTTCACTTTAATTCAAACAATACTGTACATTTTTATACTCAAAAATTATCAGAATCTTATAATAAATCTTTATCTACAGTAAAAGAAAACCCAAATACATACAGACGCAGACACGTACATATTAATTAGGATATGTAGCTTATTTTTGAAATAATTTATTAATCATTAGTTGTTTTTGTGTCTTAAACCTTAAATCTCCAGATTACTTTTACAGAAGTTAACATATCGTTACTGCAAGAATTTGATTCAAGCAACTGGGATAACAGTAATAAATTTCAGGATTATCTAAAGTGCAGTAGTCAAATCCAGCGCAATTTAACCCAAAAAGCCCTAAACTTGTCCCCACACCACAAATAGGTGTCCTTAGGTTGCGTTTAGTTAAGACTTTCTGCGGCACACCGCCTAGAAATGTTAAACATGTTTTCATTTTTAAGCGGGAAATACAATAGCGTAACAATGCAAATCAACACATTTAATTTGTAATCGCTGATTGTAGTAGCAGATCTCGTCGTTAGAGACGAGTAAGAGTGGTTCTGAGGCTGCAACTTCAATCTGAAGCAACTGACACAAATAATAATCAGTAGACATCTAGTTGTAAGAACTATTATATAAACAAATTTCATTTAAAACAATTACTTTTAGTTTATTGTAATGTATGTCATACGATGTCTATGGAGATTTTTACAGAATTAAAAAGACTATCTCTGTCTAGTTATTTATGTGCAGGAGATGAACATTTACAAACACTAATATAATATGTGATGAAAAAGTTTTCAAATTAGGGAGATCTGTGAAAATTTTTTGCATGTCTGATATTGAACTCTAAACAAGTGTCACTTTAAATAAGTGTCAAATTAAATTGATTTATTTACCTATCAAAATCTGTTTAATCTGGTTGTAACTTGTTTGTTGATTGTATACTTTTTAAAATGCGTTTTATTGCGATGAGATACGCTTTGAGGTTAAGTTCACTTTGCTTGTGTTTGCATGCGCAGAAATAACCACAATGTACGGTCGGTACGTAACATGACAGCTACGACATGCCTTGAAGCACTCACAGCCATCCCTAAATTGAAAACTTTTTGATCGCTTGTTACTTTACGGGGATAATATCTGTTCTTATACACATACCTATACCTAGCACTAGTTGCAATGTCCAATCCATTTATAAATGACAAATTTTTTTTTGGTGCCTTTTTTAAATATGCCATAAAGCTGTGGTTTTTCGTTCTATGAGAGCTTTTGTACAACATTACGATAAAAATAAGGTAACCTGATCATCCAGTTATCCAGTATACTCCGTCTCAGTAGTTTAGCTGACTACCGAATTTATGCAAAACTGTACCGTAGTTATTTTCATACATTTTCAAGATTTAGGAAATTTACTATAGAATTAATTCCTCAATCATCTAAATTATCAAACATAACTTTAACTGGCAAAGGTATACTGTCAAGATGAAATTAAATATATTATCTTACTTATATTTTGACTCAACTTAAAATGCTTTGTGCTTAAACTTAAAATTGTTTGTTCGGTTTGTATATGTCATCCACCAGCGATTTCGTAATTACATTATCTATGATACACATCGCATTACCAATACAATAATGCAATTCGAATCATCATTTGTAGGAGTATAAAAACTCAATGGGGTTAATAATATTTATTGCCTTTTAGTTGGTGCTGTGTAATATACACATTTATTTTTGTTTGCCATTATACCAAATCGTAAAATAAATTATGAAGATATTGGAACGAAGAATTATCAGGTGTTACGCCTTAAATGTGGAAGAAACCCGTTGAACACGCTGAAAAATTAATTCGCCAGTGGAGGGAAGTGAACATGTGATTGAAAAAATAAATTGTAATTACTTTAGGTTTGGATTCAGACTCCAATTATACTGTTGATAGTGATGATTATGATATACAACTGCTTATTATAAAAGTTAAAGAGAAGGGCTAGGAACGCTTATAGAAAACCTTTATAATATTTGTTTTTTGTGAAATTTTTCTTCAATCTATGATAAGAAATTATTTAAGTATGAAAATCTAGTAATTTTCAATATTCAGATTTTCACACATGTAGATAGAATAGAGCAGTAACCAAATATGGCTTAGCTATTTTTATTTCAAATCTACGTCTTCATTCCTAGGGATTTCAATATCTTGATGTAGATGATATATAAAATTCTAGGAGAGATCTCAGTAGTTAACAACTTCTGTTTTCTAATTATTAAAAAATCCATAGTTTTAAAAATAATAGACCCGTATTTTTTAAATTTTCAACAATTATTAATATCGTCTTTCGGAGAATTGTATTAATTTTAAATTTTCTGAAAAACCCTTTTAAGGGATACGAAACGATGTTAACAGAGTTTCCCAAGATCTCAACTGACTAAACTAGGTAATAACTCTATTCGTCAAAGCACACGCAATTATTCTAATCTACTTCTTAAATACATTATACCAACGAAAATGCGCGTTCTTGCCATAAATAAGAAACCTAATACTTCCTTTTATTTCATATCTTAGTTTAAAGATTGCGGAAGCAACTCTAATCTAATTTCCAAATTCCAATAATCCACTAAACATCTTTTAGAACATAGTTTATTTGTCAAGAACCTCTTCGTCCTATTGCTGGGCGCCGGCCTCTTCTCTGCCACATACTTCTCCTCGTCGTTAAGGTGGAAACACGGAGGACCTACAGTTTAATGTCGAATCCTAACTACGGAAATTCCAAAGAAGGTTTTAAGCATTAACACCCCACGGTTGTCAACTGGATTGGGGAATTACCCACCGCACAGGGTTGCTGCAGAAAGTTTTTATGAACTGCAAGCTTTTTTACTTTACGAATTGCCAAGAACAGAATGACAGTTTTTTAAATAAACATTATCTGTATGGAGGTTTCAGTTTATTCTGCAACTATACTATACCACTGTATATCGTGTTCTTTTATTTCATAATAATATGCGTGGAAGTTCTAGTGCAGTATTATCTCCGCTACCATCGATACTCTTTAGCCAGCGAAAGCGGCTGTCATGTAAAACACATTGTTGTAACAGGAAGGCATCCAAGTGTCAAATCATGATAAATAATAACATATAAAACCAGCATAACAGCGCCGCTTCAAACACAACGTGGATATTTGTTAATTTCTACCGAGAGAGAAACTTTTCAAGTTTCATCAGATATTGTGCCAAATGTGTGTTCGCTGTAAACGGTCAACCGTTTGAAAATAAGGATTCATAAAACGAAATCTAACTGTTATCGGTCTTTAATTGATTAATCTCATTCCCTGTTAATAAAGCAATTTAAGATAGTGAAATGCTGCCCACAGCATAATGGAATCGAATTGTCTTAATTGAAACGAACCCTACACACGTATGATTATTATTTATGTTATTTTGACAGCACAGACATTGACATTTCTTGAACTTGGTTGTGATCCCATAATGATTAATTTTTTTAAATTTCTAAATATAGTACTAATTGCAAAATCCACCCTTAATTCTTATATTTTAGAGGAAATTAAAGACCATGAATGTGTTTGTGAATAATTATTGAAGGCGGCAATTACAGTTGCTGAATGAATTTGTAATTAACAAAGCTTATGTATATAATTCCGTTGATTTACTTGGTGTTTATCTGAAATCACTCCAACATTCCTACCTATTAAACGTTTCTCTGATCCGGATTGAAGATAACGCCAATCCAGTTCAAATTCCGCAGGATTTTACTATTTTTGGTTATATATGGTAACATTCCCATGGTTTATAGTACAAAGAGCTTCAAAATGTATTAGATTTCTAGAAGCATGTAAGTAAAGACTATACAGGTGCGTTACTAAGATCCAGAAAAACAGATAAGCAAACAAATCCGTTCCCATCAGCAAAGTACACATGCATTCAACGACACCAATAAGTCGTTTTGGCATAACATTCGAGCAAGTAAGACACGACGACCATAATGAACATAACAATTTATTCGTTAGACGACCACTAACTTACGCGTTTAACTACGAATCCGGACACGTGTCTAAGTTGTGCTCAAGTCTGCAGCTTGTGCTCTGACAACAACATGCGCAACAAGCTTCAGTCATTAAATATGCAAGTATGCAAAACAAGCCCACAACCCTAAGCTGGTTTAGTGCAAGTGATATTGCTCTAACTCGCTGCTGCAACTTCGAGATCGAAATACAGCATTTAAGCATAGCATTTCTTACGTGCCGTTCTACTAACACCAAACTAGTTTAAGACAGTGTTCATCAAAAATGACAAACAACTTCGAAAATTATCTATACAGTTTATCAACTGTGCAATTATACAAACATTTTGAGGTGTTTTTAAAAATGATGGTGTGCCCAAAGGCAACACCATAATTCTCAGCCCCATCGCTTACCCCTAACTCAGAATATTTGATGGTATTAGCGGAAACACCCTGGTCCAGTCTTCCAGTTATATACTAAGGTGCCACTAACACCTTGGAATATAGAACTTTTAGTAGCAGAACTTCAAATCTCAAAAACCAATAAAATCAATATATGTAAATGCTATTGATTTTGCAAGCAGCAATTGAAGACACATCACAAATCATGCTTTATGATCCACATATATATTTAAATTTGGTATATCTACTTACAAAAATATTTAATGTGAATTCTATGTGTAATGTTCTGATGATCCATTAAAACGCTGCATATACTGGAATATCGAATTTTATTGAAGGGATATCTTAGAAATGTTTCCAAGAATTACTTAAAATAAGGGTTAACGTACTTCTGGTAACGCAATACCTTCATCACCAAATCATAGTAATATATCCAAATTTGGTCCGTAGTAACAATTTACTTCAAAAAATCATCTTCATCCCCCTTAAAACTATTGCAAATTAAACACAATGTCACTCGTGTTAGCTTCTGAATCATGGATTTGGAGAAGCTTTTCTCGTATCCAAACGATACTGCTTTTGGTAGAATCGGAAAATATTATTCCTCCGTTACGGGTCTTGATAATCTAAATAGATATCCGAATGTATTAAAAAAAAAACTATAAAAAAAGTTTCCTGCTAATCTTTAAATACGAAACTTCCATGAACAAGTCAAACCAAAAGTGTTTTCATTTCCTTCAGTGTTGTTTTACTTCAAAATCATAGCAATACATCCAAGTTTGGTGCACAATATCAATTTGGTTCAAAAAATAATCATCATCTGCCTTAAAACTATTGGAAATGAACCATGATATCACTCGTGTTATGCTTTGATTCAGCCACTTTGAAAATCAGTTTGGAGAAACTTTTCTCATATCCAAACGAGACTAACCAATGTGACACTCTTGTTCATGTCTCAACTATACCTTTTAGCTGTATTTAATAATTTGCCAGTGTTATTTCATATAGAACTTTGATGGGTTTACATAAGAAGTGGCCTTCTCGGTTTTCCTGAATTTTTAGCATTAAAGTGTCCTTTCTAAAACGTTCATTCTTTACAGGGGGGTAAGGCAACTGTTTTCTATTGGAAGCCTTCCTTTCCATATCTTCATAGCTTCTGCTTCCTATGTCTTCCATGATTTGTCTTATGTACCGAAGGCGAGGTCTTCCTTTCGGGATTTCCCTTCTACTGTACCGTCGATAATTGGCTTTAACAGCCCTTCTTTTAGAATATGTCCTATTATTCGATCTCTTCTTTTTACTATGTGCTCCCATATTCTTTTTCTGTCTCTTATTTGTGCTAACACTTCTTCATTTGATTTCCTTTGTTTCCAGCTGATTGTTAAAGCTCTTCTATAGCACCACATTTCAAGTGCTTCTATTTTCTTTCTATCTGTTTTGCTAATCGTCCAAGTTTCACACCCATATAACGTTACATTCCATACGTATGTTATAACAAATTGTTTCTTTGTTTCTATTGATATATTATTGGAAGTCAGCAATTCTATTTTATGGTAAAATGCCTCTTTCGCTTGAATAATCCTGCTGTTTATTTCTTTTGTATTTCTTCCGTCGTTTGTTATTATACTTCCTAAGTATGAGAATTCACTAACTGCTCTTATGATCTCGTCGTCTATTCGAATGTTGTCTATTATTTGGTCTGTTTTCCTGCACACCATCACTTTTGTT
>JABXWE010027855.1:0-12740 GCA_014611495.1 Limonius californicus
GATCTACACTTTCTTGGAGTTTGCTTGCCGCGTCGTTTATGTCATGGTCTTGTGTGATAATCGCTGTATTATCGGCATACATCGCTAGTTCTGCATTAGGTGGTGTTGGAATGTCGTACATAAATATGTTATACAAGAGAGGACCTAATATGGATCCCTGTGGGACTCCGGCATTAATGGATTTAATAGAAGGTGTAAATGAGTTGATTCTGACTTGAAAGGATCTTTCTGTTAAAAATGATTTTATGATAAGTAATAAGTATGAAGGGATGTGTACAGTTGACATTTTAAATAATAGGCCGTTTGTCCAGACGCGGTCGAAGGCTTGAGCCACATCGATGAAGGTTACTAGTGTGTTCATTTTATGTTCATAGCCTCTTTCAATTATTTCAGTAATTCGCAATATTTGGTGGCTAGTAGAGTGTGAACTTTTAAATCCAAACTGAATTTGGGGAAGAATATTGTTTTCCTCTAGAAATGTATTTAGGGAGTTTGAATAATTCGTTCCAGAAGTTTGGAGACAGATGACAGCAAGCTAATAGGCCTATAATTCACCGGATTAGTATGTGCTTTGCCGGGTTTGGAAAACATTAGTATAATAGCTCGCTTCCACGTGAAGGGAAAGTACCCAATTCTCAGACACGCGTTGAATATAGCTGTCAGATAGGCTATTGTTTTGTTCGGTAAATGTTTAAGAAGTATATTTGGAATCATGTCTATACCGGGTGCCTTTTTAATTTTCAGTTTTTTAATATACTGCTGTATTTCTAATGGAGAAACTGGTTTTGTGAGTATTATGTCATTCGGATTGTAGTTATTGATTCCTTCTTCAACATGTCTAACGTGTTCTATATTATTTCCGTCATATGTAGTGGTGAAGGTTTGTTCTAATTGTTGGGCAAATATTTCACACTTGTCTTTGTCTTCTGGATACGTGCGATCTTGGGTTCTGAGTGTTGGGATGATCATTGGTTGCTTAAGGATTCTCTTCGTAGCTCTCCACATATTAGGGTCTCCTGGACTGAGGGTTTCTATGTAGTGCCTGTACGAGTCTATTCTGAATTTGTCTAATTCGCTTCTAACTAATCTAATCGATTCATTGAGGCGAGCTTTAATCACTGGGTCTCTGGTATTTTGCCATAATCTTCGAGTAGCATGCTTCTCTCTAATCATATTTAATATTTGAGCTGGTGGGTTTACGTGATTTTGTGGTCTATGCCGCCTGGTAATGATATTCGCTTGGTGTATTGCTTCGGTGGTTGTTTCCGTAAAGGTTTTTACCGCTTTATCAATGTGTTCTTTGGTAATTAGGTTAGTCGGACAGGTTAGCAAATTGTTCATTGAAGTTCTAAATTTGTCCCAATCTACTGGACCTTCTATTAATCTGGGAAGTTTTGGGTAATAGTGGGGAGAATAGCTTAAGGTGCATACAATAGGTAAATGGTCCGAATCCAGTTCAGTTAGGACTGTCTGTTGTATTGGTAGAGTCAAGTTCTTATGCAGGATTATATCAAGTATATCAGAGAATTGATTGATTCTGTATGGAAAATACGTATGATCTGCAGGTGCTGCGATATGTAGAGCTAGTTGGGCAGTAAAATTGAGTAGTTTAACACCGTTGGGGTTAGTTTTTCTACAACCCCAGTTAGTGTGCTTACAGTTGAGATCGCCTACTAATAATGTAGGCTCGGAACCTTCAAAGATAGTTATGAGTTCATTTAGTACGAGTTGTTTGTCAGGTGGCTTGTATGCACTAACAATTTTGATTGTAGTGTTGTTCTTCATGATTAATTTAATTGCTACTACTTCTAGGTGGCAGATATTTTCTAGGTCAATAGGTGTTACTGCTAGATTCCTTTTTAAGATTATTGCATATCCCCCCCACCCCAATGCTGCTTCTCTGTCTTTTCTAAAGATTTTATAACCCGGAATAGTGAATTTTTCGTTGATAATTAGATGTGTTTCTGTAACGCACGCTATATCTATATCATGCCTAGCGATAAATGAAATAAATATTGATCTCTGAGTTTTTAATCCATTGGCGTTCCAATTTAACAGGGTTAACTTTTCTATAGCGTTTTGATTATTTACCGCCATTTTGGAATAACATAGGAATTAATGACATAATGAAGTTTTTGATTTGTTCGATGTAAGGAGAAATCATTGCAAGAATGGTTTGGAAGATTTGTGATGTAGATGAGTCTGACCTATTCATATCTTGATTATTATTATTTATTTGGTGGACTTTACGGATGCTGTGCTTAGTAGCTACGTTGCTGGCATACGTTGAGTTTGAGGTAATATTCCCAGTTATAGTGGCGTTGGGGTTAATGGATCTAATTATGCGTGGAGAGGATTTATTGGTGAGTTTTTTTATGTAAGGACAACCCCTATAATTAGCCGTGAAACGCTTTTTAAAAACTCACTTCGTCGTTAAACAATCATTATGCAAAGCGTATCGGAAATGTTCGATACTCGTTACTCATAAATGTATAGGCTTGTACTATAGTCTGTATAATGAAAGTAGATGTTCTACACGCCCCCCTTCCATTTGTATACATCCTTCACATCTCCGTAAAAATAAATGTCGCAGTCTTTCAAAGATTCCCGGATTCATATGAACAGCCTGGCAGGCGTGTTGATTCGTTCTCGCAATTTGTTTCAATGTTTCGCAAGGCTTGAATAAACTAATGAATTTAAATAGCTCCAAATACGACAGTTAAGCGGATTCAGGTCAGAATATCTAGGTGGCTACACAACTGGACCCCCTAGCCCTATTCACCTGCCGTTGTAACTTTCGTTTTGGGAATTTCTGACCATTATTGAATAATGTGCAGGTGCCCCATCGTGCCTCAACCACATATAGATTCTATGAATCAGGTCCTATCGTATGGTCTCCAAAAACACCAAGCCAAACGTTAATTGAAAGTCGTTTTTGTTGATTCGATTCAATAATAGCTGACCAAACATGGCTGTTGCGGAAATGAAAAATGCCATTTCTTGTAGTCCGAATTTCATCAGTAAATAAGACTTCACTAACAAAGTTTGCGTTTTCTGCAACTCTTATCAGTGCCCATCGGCAAAACACAAACTTTTTATTGAGTTGCACGTTATTAACACAAAATATTATTAGAATGTATCAAAACTTTTGACCAACAAAAAGAACATACGTTTATTGTTTGCTTTACATTTATACAAACATTATTCAGATAAAATTATAAATAACTTCATACATACATTAAATTTTTCATCTAACACTCTCAAAATCTTTATGGTAATCCTTTCCAAACACCGCTTCTGCTGCTTTGTAAGATCCATGGCGATGGTCCTCGCAGGAACGTTCCTTATTCCATCTAGTAACTATTGTAAAGATAATTACAGTTTTAAAACACGTTAATTTAAATTATGCTCAAATAAATCGACTGGCTAATCGGTAGATACCCCTGCCAAAAACGAAACACACACAAACACAATATTAATATAAATAACGTATTAACAAACTTAGTTGGCCACAATAGGACGCGAAACAGTTGCATAAGCATTTAAAACAGCAATCTCTATAGAGGAATGTAGATATTGCAATTCTAGCTTGTATTCTCCGTTAGGTACAGAAGGTGGACATTTGGACGGGTCTGGTTTCCAGTAACAAATGTGATATTTTCCCTAAATCGAAAACAACAAGTCAATTACATTAAGTATTTAAAAATGAAACATAACAGTGTCATATACAGCCAATATTGATACATTAAGTATCATGTAAATGCCTATTAACTAAAGTAAACCAAGTATCAGCTTAGGAAATATACGAATATTTGGAAATATCCAGAAAGATACCTTCATTATTGGGCATCCAGTGAAATTTCCACATGTCATTACTTCACGTATACCAAAAGTATTAACGGTTAAGGCTTTACAACAATCAGCTGCAAAGCGCATCGGAAAGAATCGATACTCGTTACTCATAAATTTATGCGCTTGTATTACAGCCTGTAATATAATATTTATTAGAAGCAAACGAATAGTTGCAAGATAGTCAGATTTGGACTTACCACCACGTCGTTACCAAGATCACGGATAAGAGTAAAAGACGCGTTTACGACTGGTGTTGTTCGATTGAACTTAAACGTAGCAATCGAGAGTTCTTTGAAAAAATGTTTATTGTAACTAACCAATTCCACTCGTTCAAATTTAAGATGGTAGTCAATTTGCTGAAACTGAACGATATATGATAAGCAGTATATATATTAATCGTGTGTAACTCGAGTTACACCGCTAAAAACAATTAACGGATATGTAACAATATTAATTTACTGGCAGTTTAAATAGGCCGTTCAAATTCAAAAACACACTTTAACAAAGACACCTTTAATAAATGAGCAAATTGCGCTCATAATTTTCCCGTTATTGGAAGTTCTGGAATAGAAGACCTGAGCCAAATCCGAAACTAAGATCCAGTCTGCTTTTACCTTAGCTACTAATGTTTACTATATTAAATGCTTTTGATAATGACATACATATTGTATGTCGAAATATGTATAAAGCAAAAATAAAGATAGACTTGTTGAAATTGCCTAATATTGTTATTAAAATATAAGTATGAATTTCAATGAAGTAAGGCAGCAAACATTAACAAATTTAAATAGCACCTGCAAATAATTTGGTATTTCAACTGCAAAAATTTTAAACAACAAACCGAACGCTTATTGTCGCATTAAAACTTACTATGTGTAAGTTAGGATATAAATTAAGAAGTTTATGTGTACAAATACGCACAGAAATTGTTAATTTTTACACTTTAAAGTTAATAATAAAGTTAATAGTGCATATGATCTCCACGAACAGCTTAAAGGGCTTGATGTCTGGTTGGCAGGGATTGTGTCAAATAATCAAACAGTTCTTGTCGAATCGTATCCTGTTTCTCTCTCTGAGAGCAATTTGAAGTTCAGGAATTAAACCTGCTGTCATAGTTCGTGCAGCAACACATCTTCCTAATGCATCGATTCGGATTCGATGGGATTATAATCGGGGAAACTTGCTGGCCAATCCATTCTATGAATTCCCATTTCATCAAATCAACTGTCCATGTCTGCTCGCTGTGGACATTAATTGTTCTCTCACTGCTGCTGCGTACGGAACAACAGTGGGTTAGAGAATCTCACCCAGATATCTTTGGGCAGTAAGTGAAGCATTCTGAATGAAATAAAGAACTGTATTTCCAGTACTTCATATTGTCGATGGTCGTTGTGAATAGCGAAAGCGAGTGGTTGTGCTGTAAAGTCATTGCCTCGAGTTATCAGCCTTGCATGCGGCGATCTCTAATCGTAATATCTAGCAGTCCAACATGTAAATAATAAATGTGTAAGTTAAAGACCCATATATTAATTTTAAACAAGTTATTAAATTCTGTGTCAGCGCAATATGCAAAATAACGACCCGAATATGTATTTATCACAACTACAATTGCTACAATTCCCTTACACATTGCAACAGTCGGTGTTTCGAAATCAACAGACAGCTCAAAATCATGGATTTTTACAAATCACACGAAACAGTGCTTGTGCACCACCAGCTCAATACCATAACTATATATCTACATTTTCAGCCTGCAATAACGGACCCCCGTTCGTATCAGGTACTAACCAAACTTCTAACCCTCAACTAACCGAAACCGTACAACCAATAATTATTGACAATTCCGAAGAGGACATAACAGAAAACCGACACGAATGGCAAGAAGTGAAAAAAACGGAAACGATATATTCAAAAACCTGTTACACAACAAGCAGAAGAAATCCTAATTGAACAATAAAACAGATACAGCAGCACAACGCAACCACCAAACAGAAGCGAGGAGAAGAAAATACGTAATCCCCCCCCCCCCATAATAATATATGTTGTCACCACGATACACGTATAAGTGTATCGTGGTTGCCACTGACTACGTAATAATGGTTGAAAACCTAACAAAAATCATAGAAATAGAACAATTCAATGCAAAGAAATGGCCTACAGAGTGGTAGTTATAAATATACACCATCCTGTAGATATCGAAGAAATCAAAAACGAAAAACAGACAGTGTCATACGGTACGAAATATCATCAACGTTAAACAGAGCGTAACAAAGACACCCCTACCTATGTTCTTTGTTGACCTCGAACCTGCGAATACCAATCAAAGTGTATATAATATAAAACATATTAAACACCAAGTGATAACCGTGGAACTGCCTCCTAAGGAAACTACAATCATTCAGTGCACCAGATGCCAGTCTTGTGGTAAAAGCTATCACACGAAACCTTACTTATGCGTCAAGTGTGACAAAGAGCACAATACCACCTACAAAAAAAACAAGAGATACTCCCGCCAAGTGTGCGTTGTGCGAAGGACCTCACCCGGCAAACTATAAAGACTGCCAGGTATAACAACAACTTCAACTAAATAGAGGAAAACCAGTCGCCCAAGTTATAAGGAAGGCCAGTGTTCGGATTACTGCTCATCATGTATATTCTGCAAACGTAAACGGCCCCAGCTACTCACAAATCGCGACAAATAACCACAACAACAATTCAGGCCCAGAGAGTATTAACAATAATAACGACATTACTATATCTCAATTTCTGCCCAAGTTTGAAGCAATGTTTAATCAAGCTAGCTACCAAAAATTAAAATTGGATTCCCTCAGAATAGCCTCTTGGAATGCAAATGGGTTAGCACAAAATCGCTTGCTTGTCGAACTGTTCCTAAAAGAGCACAAAATAGACATCTAACTGATCTCCGAAACTCATTTTACGGAAAGAAGTTATTTCAATACCCACAAATATAGCGCATACTACACTAACCACCCCGATGGAACAGCTCACGCTGGCTCAGCAATTATTATAAACAGCAAAATTTCCCACTACACCATGGAATAGTTCGCAACTCACTATCTGCGGGGCATTATCATCAACGTCAAAAGCTCAAACATACCGTTAACAGTAGCATCAATATACAGCCCCCCAAGACACTCCATAAAACAAAATCAATATGAAACATTCTTCGAGAAACTAGGAAGCAGGTTCACAGCAGGAGGGGATTACAATGCAAAAAATCCAATCTGGGGATCAAGATTAATGTTATGTAAAGTTTAATTATTTTTGTATTTTTGTATTTGGCGCCTTACTTAACTTTAAGCTCGCATGCGCCAACCCCTAGTGTTTTTAGCACGCTCCCTTACGAGCAGGGAGCACTTGTCTTGTGTGTGTCGTGATTCAAAGCGGAGGTCTGTTGCACAGCCTCCGCTCAGTAACCATTTTAATAAATAGTTTATTATGTCAATTTGTTTAACTTGCAAGGCCTTATCAGACCTTTAAGGGGCGCCTAGACAACGCCCTTGGTCTCGAAAATTATCGAGCTCACCACCAGCGAGCAACAAGCTATCGATTAAATGATTTAATCAGTACCATTTTATGGTACCTACTTCAATCAATCAAAAACATTTGGTCCTTCGAGAAGCCGGATTTCCTCATGTCGGGAAATCAAATCGTTATCAATACAACCAGGCAAGTGAAAAATTGCATAAATCTTCTTGGCCATTTTTCGTCCACGGCGTGGTAACCACATGGTTGACCCAGTGAGTCACCGGAAGCACGATTGGCGTTCAATCCACTCCAACCAACTACGCGCAGGCGACGCTCTTACCGGAAGTACAACCGGCGCAGCGTTGAATCAACTACGAACGCCTACGACGCAGGGTACGCGCTTCTAAATGGACAACAAAGGATGGGTAAGCCACAAAATAAAATTGTACCCATTCCTAATCTAGTTAAATAATCCTAAATAATCATCCTATTGCGTTGCCTCAAATAAATTCTTAAGTTCACGTTTGGTATTTCCAGACTCAAATCAAAATAATCTTATTCAATCTTGCCTACATTTACGTAATCAAATAAGCATTCGAAAAGACAGGCATTCAGTTGGTAATTCCTGGCTCAAGAATCAAAACTAAACAGGCAAATTAAATTTTGGGGAATTAACTGCTTCGAAATAGGCAGTAACTAATCAGGTGGAATAGTTTTGTTTACCTTCAATTATACAATACAATGGCAAAATCTAAGGAAATTAAAACATTATTAGCTAGGGCTGAAACCCTTGTGGACGAGTTAACAGAATTTGAACAATTCCTAGAGTCCATTAATGAATTAAACCTTAACGAAATCACATTTTCCGAAATTAAATTCCGTTTGGACGCCTCCCGCGATTTAAACAAAGATTATAAAGAAATCTATATACAGCTAGTAGCTAATTCTGCTGAAATACAAGAAGTCATGAGTAGCGTGGAGTTTTACAAAAAATTTATTGCCGTAAATGTACGGTCGAATACTCTGCTGAGTAAAAAACCAGAAATTATCAGTTCTGGTCAATTATTGCAACCAAATACGAATCAAGGTGGGAATGCGCGTCTTCAGCAATTACCTGTACCTATCTTTCATGGCGATTATGCCAGTTTCACAAGTTACAATGAAGCGTTTACTGCCTTAGTGCACAACAATCGTTCCCTTACAGATGTGGAACGCTTTATGTACCTTCAGGACAGCTTAAGGGGTCCTGCCAGTCGATTAATATCTAATGTCCAACCCACGGCGGAAAACTATAAAATTGCGATTGATATGCTTCGCGAACGTTTTAATAATCCGAAGCTTATTGTATCCAGTCATATAAATGGCATTTTCGATTTAAAACCGATATCGAGGAATAACGCAACAGAATTACGCATTCTATACGACGATTTAAATAAACATTTAAGAGCGTTAGAACTAATCAAAACTCCCTTTGAGGATCGAGCGGTTTTTATCTCACATATTTTAATCTCAAAATTCGACGCCGCTACGCGTTTCGAATTTAGTAAGTTCAAACCACGAGAAATTCACACTTTAGAAGATATAAACAACTTCTTAAAAGAGCGGTGTCAGGTTTTAGAAGACATTGAAGCGGATAAAGCCCTCAATAATAATCAAAATAATACCTATTCTAACAAACATGAATTACAAATTGGCCACCAAAGAAACAGTAATTACTCAAGGCCGAAGCCACAATTAAGACAATCGTTTATATTAACAAACAACAAGATGTCTTGTCCAAATTGTAAGGCTAATCACTCTTTAAATCACTGCCCTTCATTTTTAGAATTATCAGTCAATCAACGAATTGAAAGGGCCGATGAATTACGGACTTGCAAAAACTGTCTGTATCATTCAAATCGAAACACATGCAATTCCAGATACGTGTGTCAAATATGCTCTCGAAAGCACCATACTTTATTACATTTGGATATAACTCGCAATAACGACCGCAATCAGCTGTCTAATAATCAACCCAGTACTAGCAATGTACAAACCACCCAGACAGCTTCTGGGAGTCCTAGTGCAGAAGGAGCACCAAGCGCTCAGACACTATCGTGCTTCCGAGTAAATTCTCAAGTCATTTTGCCTACAGCTATTGTTCAAGTAAGGGGTTGCGATAAAAAATGGTACAAGGCCCGAGTCCTGTTGGATTCCGGTTCTCATATTCATCTAATCACTGAAGCCATGTCTAACAAGCTACAACTGCATAGGGAACCAATAACTACTAGAATCTTAGGAATTAATTCAAAGGCGTCTAATTCCAACTCTGTGGTAAAAATACAAATTGCTTCACTAGTGAATAATTATCGCGCAAACTTATCATGCGTAACCATAGAAAAATTAGCTGACCATTTGCCGCTAAATTCGTTTAATCGGGACACCTTAAACATACCCGAAAATATTCGATTGGCTGATCAAGAGTTTAACACAACTTCTAAGATTGATATCCTGGTCGGCGCTTCACTGTTCTACAGCTTGCTGTCTGTAGGGCAAATATCATTGGGTAACAATAAACCTATCCTGCAAAAAACTGTGCTTGGGTGGATAGTTTCAGGCGACTATTTCACTAACAACAAATCAAAACAGCAAAATATTGCGTGTTCAAACTTAATCTTAAACAACGATATGGAGATTGATAATGATAAATCCCTTGAAAAATCTGTTGAGCGATTTTGGCAATTAGAAAACGTACAACCTAAATTCGAAATTTCGAAGTTCTCGTCTGAAGAACAGTTTTGCGAATCTCACTTCCAAGAAACCGTAATACGAGACGCTAGTGGGAGATTCACCGTATCAATTCCATTCAACTCCAAATTAATTGGCTTAGGTGAATCAAAATCTCAAGCCCTGGACCGTTTTCTTCGATTAGAAAAATCCTTGCTGAAAAATACTGACTCTTATGCCGAGTATAAAAAATTCATGCATGAATATATTTCCTTGGGACACATGCGAAGGATTGAGCATAGTGAGAACATTTCAGGTCACTCAATCACTACAATGAGTTCTACTTTGTCTCTTTCTAACATACCGGAATACTTCCTACCACATCATGCAGTCCTAAAGGCTAGCTCACTCACCACGAAACTTCGAGTCGTGTTTGACGGTAGTGCCAAAACTACCACAGGCTTATCAATTAATGATACGCAATTAATTGGACCAGTTGTCCAAAATGATTTGTTTTCAATATTACTACGTTTCAGGCAACACATAATCGCCCTTACTGGTGACATTGAAAAAATGTACCGCCAAATTCTGATTGATCCATCGCTAATAAAATTTCAACAAATTCTGTGGCGCGATAATCCACAATTACCTGTCGAAACCTATCAATTGCAGACGATCACTTATGGTACAGCAAGTGCTAGCTACCTTGCTACAAAATGTTTACAACATTTAGCGAATCTAAATTACAAAGACTTTACAACCACAAGTAAAATAATAAGTAACGATTTTTACATGGACGATCTTCTAACGGGTGGGGATACGATCCAGGAAGTTTTAAAAATTCAAGCTGAAATAACGACGATTCTCGCCAGTGCCGGGCTACCTATTCGTAAATTTTTGAGTAACAAGGCTGAAATTTTATCCAATTCTTTAAATTCAAAGTTATCCTATTTTACTGTGCCGCTAGGTGAACGCGAGAACGCGAAAACATTAGGAATCTCATGGAATTCCGTAATCGACGTCATACAATATGACATTGCAAATAAATTTACCACTGGACCAAACACAAAAAGAACAATTCTCTCCGCCGTAGCTCAACTGTTTGACCCTTTGGGACTACTTTCGCCAATAATAATAAGGGGCAAACTAATAATTCAAAAACTTTGGCAATTAAATCTTTCATGGGATGAATCAATACCCGAAAACCTAAATTCCGAATGGATTGATTTTCAATCTCAACTACCGAATTTGAAGTTGTTGCAATTTTCTAGATGTGTTAGGATCCCTAATCATACAAACATTCAGCTACATGGATTTAGCGACAGCAGTTCAGTAGCTTTTGGGTGCTGTATTTATGTAAGATGCCAAGACGAGCTAGGCAACGTTTCAACAAAGTTACTTTGTTCCAAATCAAGAGTTAGTCCGCTCCATGGTGCTACTATTCCGAGGTTGGAATTATGTGCCGCGTTGCTTCTGGCACAATTAGTTCAGAGGGTAAAGGAATCCCTTACAATTGACCTCAGTAACATATTTCTATGGACCGACTCAACTATTGTCCTCCATTGGATTAATTCCGCGCCAAATAAATATAAGACTTTTGTAGCTAACCGTATTGCTACTATACAGGAGCTATCAAACAAAAGTAGTTGGGCCCATGTCCGATCCCAAGACAATCCCGCTGATTTAGTGTCCAGAGGTACATCGGTCAGTGAATTATTAAACAATAAAATTTGGGTTTCTGGGCCTAAATTTTTATCACAGCCACGCGAACAATGGCCAAATCAAACAATCCAAGCTTGCAACCTGCCTACATCGGAGTTTAGAAAGAAACCCGATGCAGTGGTAAGTTTTGTCAGTATTGAAAACTTTCAAATCTTTGATAAATTTTCTAGTTGCACAAAGTTGCAACGAGTAGTAGCATGGTTAATGCGTTATAAAAATAATTCAAAGCTAAAGAAATCATTAAGGCTTTTTGGACCTTTAGGGACTGCCGAGTTGCAAGAATCCTTAAGGTTCTTAGTAAAATTATGCCAGCAGGAATCATTTCCGCGGGAACTAAAAATGCTCAAAGCTAAACAAAATCTAAAATCCTCATCCGGTATTTTAGCGTTGAATCCATTTCTTGATGAAAATCAGATCATAAGGGTAGGCGGCAGAATCAAGAACTCAAACTACTCATTTGATAAAAAATTTCCTATTTTATTACCAAAAAATCATGGGTTCACGAATCTAATATTTAACCAGTTTCATCAAAAGTTATTACACTGTGGTGCTCAACAACTGTTGGCTGTTATTCGGGAACAGTACTGGCCTATTTCGGGCAGAAATTCTGCAAAGAAAACGGTGCATAATTGCATCAGCTGTTTTAGGGCTAACCCAAAATCATATAATCCCCTAATGGGTGATTTACCTTCAAAAAGATTACAGTCCAACATGGCAGTCTTTTCGAATGTAGGCCTGGATTACGCAGGTCCAATACTCATTAAGGATCGCAAACTTCGAGGTGCCAAGCTCATAAACTCCTATATCTGCCTATTTATTTGTTTAGTCACGAAAGCAGTACATATCGAGCTTGTCACGGATTTGTCAACCGATGCATTTATTGCAGTTTTAAAAAGGTTTATTAGCCGCAGAGGCAAACCTGCAATCATTTCATCTGACAATGCAAAAAATTTTCTAGGCGCTGCAAATCA
>JABXWE010027856.1:0-17038 GCA_014611495.1 Limonius californicus
CGTTATGGCATACGACTTCTACAGATCAATGGAGAAAAATTCTCGTCTCAGCCTGAGTTAATGAATCCTTTTAAGGAAAAATTAAGATGCCTCATTGCGAGCTCCAATTGGTACCTGAGCAAATACACAACGCAGATGACAAACAGGTCTGTATTAGAAATTGTTACCTAGCAAGACCTATGTATCACAGACGGAGAAAACTGCACCAGGTAGAAGAAGTTCTAAGCAATGAATAACATTTTTTTCATGTACAAATGCAACAGGAAATCACAAACTAAACCCACTCTTCATTGGTAAATGACATTGAAGAATGGAATAAAGATACAGAACCAGAAAATATAAAGGAGTTGGAGAATGAAATAAGAATTGATTCGGAATCAGAAAACGAAGAGAAAGATAAAATAATGTTGAACGCAGAAGACAAATTAATGCCAACAAGCCAAGCTTTGCGATCTATTAACGACGTTATCCAGTGGGCTGAGGAAAACGGAGAACATATGGTGGAATACAGCAGTTTGCTTGTGTTACATGATTTGAGACAAAAACTAGTACAAATCAATATAACCAAGAAGCAAAAACAATCCAAAATTACTTCATTTTTCACACATCAATATGAATTAATTTCCTATTAACTGATTTTTTTATATACCTACATATTATCTACGATATACTGTACACAATCTGTTATTTTTGAAGAATAAACATTTATTTCTATAAATACACACATTTTTTAATTCATACCTCGAAATAGTGAACACCCTCCATAGAGTGAATTGGCTTTGCCGGAATTAGTTCACTAAATCGAGACTCCACTGTAGTTACAAAACTAATATTTAAATTTACAATAATATGCAATGCAAAATTTACGAAAGTTTCAGAACTAGAAAAGTCAATATATTACCAATAAACAAATAAAAATATAAAATTTATACAAAATTTAAATAACCTATACGAACAAAAACAAACTATATAAACAAAAAACAGAGGTGACTTAGTATATGTTTAACTTAAATATTTATTGTCCTAGCTTTTTATTTGGTGAACTGGTAGTAATATCACACTTATTTAAATAATTAAATAAATCACTCTCTATGGACAAAATACTTAAATCATTTCATTTGCCCTATCTCAAAGAAGAGCCTAAATATTTTTTTATACTTTACTACTATACTATACTTTTACTATGAAACTCCTGTAGAAACTCAGGAAGATTTATGTGAAATAATTATTGGATCATGTAGGTCAATCACCCCATGCATGTTAACTCGTGTTAGCAATTCTCTTCTGCGGTGGGTTGACTTATGTGAACAGCAAGGTGGACGGCAGTTTGAACAATTATTGCATCATTAATTAGTGTTTCTCTTTCTGTTTTTTTAAATTTATTTATCTTGTTGATTTTATTTTTATGCCAACATTTTTTATAATATCTTGACTTTGTCCTATTGTAAAACTGCATCTTATTCATTAGGAAATAGTTTCATTGTAGTTTTTTAGTACATCCAACGCAACTGCTTTGATTTATATTTATTTAAACAATGTAAAGTATACGAAGACACCTATGAAATACAAACAGCTTTAATGTGTGTAGCCTTCTTACATGTTACAAGATAAAATTATCATCCTGTATACTAAAATTGAGAACTAGAAACAATTATTTCGGATTTTGGTCCTAGGGTTGCCAACCGTTCTGGATTTCGCAGGACATCCTGGATTCAGGCTTAGAGTCCTGCGTCTTTTCAACGGCGTCCGCAGGACGCTAAATATCCTGTATTTTACGAATCGGCAACATCGGCACATTATAAACATAATGTGATATCGGCTAAACTTCGATAGTACTATCAATAAACATGGATGTTTTTGACCATCAAAAACAATCGATGTTAAAAAAATATCGATAATATCAGTCGGTAATATCGGGTGCTCTGTTACCGGTAGAAAATATAATATGGATGGCGGTATTCTTTTGTTTTCTAACCACAAATTAAATATTATTCGTTCAGCTTGGCGTGTAGCAGACTATAGTGTAAAGTACAACATCGTTATGACGTATCGATATTTATCATATATGCTGTTGGCTGCTGCTTTTCTATAATTATTTAACAGAATCGCTTGCGTAATTAATTTATTTTACTGGCAAATCGAAAGTTTCGATTTAAAACGGAAAATTTAAAAAAAAAATTTAGTTACTGTATCATTTTTACTAATAAATTACTACATAATTTATTATGTAATTTTTATTATATGTATAATGTATACATAATTTCTTATAGGTAATAAATTACTATATAATATTTACTATACTAGATCATCCGGGCGCTGCATATACCTAGCATATAACTCTCTTAATCGTTCTATTATAAAGTATTATTGTTGTTGCTGTTCTTCAGTCTTCTGTGTTATCAAAAATTTGTAAGTTTTATTCAAAATACGTACATCTAAAGGGAATTTTTATTGTTGCAGGAATACAATTTATAAAATGGATGATCCAGAACCCCCCCCCCCAAAGTAAAACGGTTAAGCAAATATAGAGAGGAGTGGGAAACCAACTTTTTATGGCTTACCGAACAAAATTCGAAAGCCTACTGCGTTTTGTGTAAAAACTCTTTTTCAGTTGCCTATGGAGGATTAGGGGACATCAAGCGGCATTCTGAGGGAGCTGAGCACACAAGACATGACGTCACAGTGAAGTAAAATAAGACCATGCAGTCATTTTTATCACGAGACGTTTTTTTTTTGTAGTTCTGAACAGCAAAAAGTAGTGGCCGCAGAAATTACAGAAGTGTATCGTACTGTAAAACACTCCCAATCATACAATTCGTTAGACACAATTAGCCCCTACAATGTATGAAGATTCCAATATTGCAAAAAAAATATGTCTTGGTCGTACAAAGGCTAGTTCAATACTATTTAATGTTCTTCGTCCTTTTCCCATAGAACCTTCATTGGAAGAACTCAGAAGGAGTACAGGTTTTGGAATCTCAACTGATGCTTCCAATCATGGAAGTGCTAAACTTTTTTCGATACTCCTTAGATACTATGTGCCTGCAGAAGGTAACAAATTAGGTCTCCTTGAGTTTTTTGAAGATCCAGATGAGACTGCCAATGCAATTTTTTCAAGTCTGAAAAATAGAATCGAAAAGGCTGTATTCGTTGAAGAATATCATTTGTTATTCAGCAGATAATGCCAGCGTCAATTTCGGGCGTTTTCACTTGGCATATCAATTGTTTCGGAAGGAAAATGCCAATATTATTGCTGTGGGATGCTCCAAGCACATGGTAAATAATGTTGTAAATGCCTTGGCTAAATGCAATTTTGATGTCCTCTTAGGGACAAAATTGATCAAAGGATTGAAGATACTGTTTTTGGTTATATTGATACAAACAATTTAAAAAATTTTTCACAAAATGAACAATATATAATTGAAATATCGTTTTTGCCATTCAGATGGGATGTACCTACAGTTGATGGTTCTGAGATCGAAAAATGGAATGAAATATTCTTGGCTAATTCTGAACTTCCAAATCTTTTAAAAATAGTTCAATTTATATTTTCAATATATGGGGCAAATGCTGATTCATAAAGGGTTTTTTCATTATGCACAGCATCCTGGACAGCTTCTCAAAACAGGCTACTTGTAGAGCATGTAAAAGTTGAACTTCAAATAAAGACTAATTTTAGTTTCTCATGCAAACAATTTTATTACCATGCGTTCCAAAATATAACTATAAAAATATATGCGTTTTCAAAAAAATGATGTTCGTTTTATAGATGTGTTAACTAAGTAACGCTATATTTTCCGTTTTTTGTATTTTAAAGTTTATTAATTTTAAGTTTATTTTAGTATTTTGTAGTGATATAATAAATAAACTGTCATGTTGGGATTTGTCCTGTTTTTTAACTCTTGTCCTGCAAATTCAAGTTTTGAACCTGGCAACCCTATTCGGACCTGATTGAACGACTAGATAAAAACACTTTTGTTAAGAGGTGTTAGAGGTTATTGAAACTGGTTTAACATAGTATTACGAGTAATGTTTTTAAAGTCAACAATGACAATACAATACATGTACTTTATTAAGAGAGTACAGTATTGTTCGTGAATACGTTTATTTAGCTCTTGAAATACGTATCTACGTGCGATGTAAAACGCCTACTCTATATGCATCACACATTACAGACTGCATACTGTCAACATTACGTAACTGTACATGCAAAATATTTAAATCCGCCGGTAGGAGCAAGGTTAGAAAAATTATTTGTTTTCGTGAAATTGGTGCTTCATCGCAGAAGTTGGTGTGTGCAAAACAAGGCGGTTATTAGGAACGGCGTTTCAACGTGTTTTAATCGTAATTTCAAGGCAAGTTCTGATTTTCTCAACGATTTTACTCGTAAGTTATTACGTCTTAACCTCACTTGTGTTTGCAGTTTTATGAATGTTATACCTATTCATAACAAATAATTACTTGTTAAATGTCGTTGTTTACGAGATAACAGTTGCTGTTGTAATTTATGCAAATATGATTTATTAATTAAATCATTCTTTGTTTGTGTAGTTATAAGCTGAAATAGACAAGCCGGCGCTTTTGAATTTTTACATTTTTATGATTTTTAATAATGCAAGTAGAAATTGGAATGATAATTCTTAACTTATACTAATAATAAATCATAAAAATGATTTTGTTTTGCGGTTTCTGTAAAAGTAGGTCGACAATAATTCAATGTTCTGCAAAATCTTAAATGGCTAGATTCCTTTAAATTTTTTACATGATTTATGCACCATGTGTTGAATATTCGTCGTATATTATAAATTATTACGCAGACATTTTCAGAAAATCGATGTTTCAATATTGTGCAATTTCATATTTCGAATATTTCTCAAAAACCCATTTTCGGAGTTTTCCAGACGCAGGCATATGATAAAAACATAGTAACGTCTTATTGCAGGGTAACTCTTTTATGTTCGTGATTGTATTCTAAAGGTAAAAAAATAATTTAATAATAATGCTGTTACAAAAAATAGATTGAAATCCACTACAGTGCACACACTGTATTTGCATTTAAAAAAGGCGGTTTTCTGGTTCTCGTTGATACCCAGTATATTTATAAACAATATTTTGTTTAAAACTCTATTGCGCTACGTTTGATCTAGACGCGTAAATTCAAAGGAGAAGCTGTCGTAACATGAACAGGAAGTAGCGCCACATATAGAATACGGTCGCCAGAGGGCGCCAAAACTATGAAACTTATTTTACACTGGAATGAAATGAATTCTTTTGTTGTTGCTTACGTTTAGATTATTATTTGACGCTTATAAAATTTCCAGAGCTACAAATGCATATAAGAGTGGTGGAAAAAGTGACTTCCGTCAATACGATCACCTCGTTCGATTATATGTAAGCCTGTAGGACATGGCACAGAATTTTGAAAAAAATTTGTAGAAAATTATGCAAAACACGTATTACAAGGAACAGAATTTTGTACAAAGCGGGGTAAACACGCGGTAAACATATTCTGCTCTGCCATCTGTGATCGTTGATAAACACTAAAAATTGCTCATTTACGCATCGATGCGACGCCAATTGTGAACAAAATTCTGTAGGTTGTAGATCACGTATCTACAGAATTTCATACAAAGTTTTGAACAAAATTTTGCTGTATGACACTTTACAAAATTTTGTAAAAACACTTTGTACAAAGTTCTGAACAAAATTTTGTACCAAACGGTTTTGCACAATTTTGTAGAAAATTGTGTGAATAAATTTTGGACAAAATTCTGTGCCGTGTCATAGAGGCCTAACATGCCCTCTAACTATACTACCGAGCTACCCCCGTTGCTCCAGAATTATTAAAATTCGGGTTTCAACGGGAGTTGAAAACTTGGGCCGACTGGTTGCGATGTAGATTCTATCCACTGCGCCAAGCAGTCGCCTCAGCAATGCAGATCATGTTGGGATTTACCTAACCACTAAGATGAATCTACGGCTTCATCCAAGAAAAAGTTACTATTCAATCTGCTGTCAAAGATTTCATTGAACCGTCTATAACACTGTTGAAGCTTTTCACAATTCGGAGGTTCACCAAGTTCTTTGTAGCACTTATCATTTTGTATCTTTAATCTTAAATCACAGAATATAGAGATATTCCTAATAATGCCATTATGAAAAGTGAATGGCCAATACTGAAGTGTGGTACAACATAACCGCAAGGTGGTAAGAACAAACAATATACAATCACTGATTATAAAAATACTGTTGTCCTGATAAATGGGTTGCATACGGAGTAGGCGATTTCTCTAACAATAGCTCTTTCTTGTAGGGCGTGTTGTAAGCACAGCTTTGATATAATAATTCTGTCGGTGGTGTATAGTCAGAGGGATTAATTCGATAATGAAAGTACATATTGAAATTTTATATTATGTAATTAATATTTTGAGTAAAAAAAAAACAACAATAAACCTATGTACAGTCATAGAATTTTTTTGTAAAAAATAACAATAAATATGCATTGATTTTGCATTTAGAAACTGCCAATATGAAGCACACATATTTATCTTCAACAAAGCCATATTATACTCTATTGATGTTTTAAATGAAGATGGCAATGCTACGAGTTAAATATCAAGTGTTATTTTCTTCAATATTCTTGTCTGCAATTATTTGCTCCTCTTCTGCTTCCTGGTGGACAATTGGAAGGAAAATTAATAAGGGAAAGTGGATCATAATCTGGTATACATTCGAGAGCTAGAGAAGTCTTGTTGACAGTAAAGATTCCTCCTCCTTCACTAGCAGGTTTACAGGGACCGTTACTTTTATCCAATTCGTAGCATTTATCCTTGTACCTGTAATGCAAAATGAAAAAATATTAAAATGGAGTTTTGAATAAATGAAATTGTCGCAAAATTGTGTTATTTTAATATTAACATACCTGACGAAACCATCTGTTTGGCAAGGATTGTCTACACATTCTGGAATAGCTTTGCCTTTGGGTAAAATTAAGTGTTGCTTCACGGTACAGGGGCCTTGTCGGTAAGCTCTAAAGCAGCCCTCTGATGGTGGGTAGTAAATAAAACCTAAAAATAAAATCGTTTTTTTAAGAGAAAAGTAATTCTTTAGTTAATTTATTGCTGCGCATGTGTAAATGAATTAAACAACATATATTTACGTAAATATTTCTTGCATACACAAAAATAATGTAGGATCAAAGAGCATGTACAGCAGAGATGTAGAGCCATAACAGGTTTTAGGCGAATTGCTAGATTGCTCTACACAAGCAGCAGGAAGTTTGTTGTTTTCACAAATTATGTATTGTTCGAGATATCTCATAGATTAGTTACTTTTTGGCAACATTCAGGGGTCTTCCAATCCTTACTTTCACTTAAACTTGTGCCAGTGAATAATAAAAAAGAACTGAGTACAATTACCATCACTAAAAATTCTAGTGTGTAATGTTCTTTGATAGTGCCAAGTTTTGAAATAAAGCATAGGCAACCAGGTGTACATGTACGTGTTGTTTTCAGTTAGTATGGTTTAATGGTTCTGTGTGATGTGCTATAAGCGACGACGTCATAAATACCTGTTACATATACAGAGTGTTGAACAATTACACCTACAAACATTGAGAGGTAATTTAAAGAAAAATTCCAATGGAGTTATTCCGAAACCGCGATGTTACGGATTTACAGCTCTTTAAAATTAAATTAATCTGACCCCTTCCCTCCCCTTTTTTGATAAATTCGAGGATACTTGTAGTAACGTAACGATAATTTCTACATATTTTAAAATATATTGAACAATAAGGAGTGTCCACTTATTTAATGGTTTGTTTTCAAACTGGTATGGTCACATAGCAAGAATGGACCCAGAGAGAATAGTCAAGAAAGTGATAAGAGACAGAAAACGGAAGAAAAGAAAGAGAGACAGACCGAGGAAAACCTGGATGGAAAGGAAAGGATAGAGCAAGCGGGGATAAGCAGAGGAAAGACCCTGAATGAAATGAAATTCTTGGCACAGGACCGAAAGAAATGGAAGAAGGATTATGGAAACTGGGAGTATGGAACCTAATCCGACGCCCTAAAGGGCAAAGGGATATACGAAGAAGAAGAAGAAGTTTTCAAGCAACAGGAGCAACTGTTCGAAATTTCTACCATTTAGTTCATTGCAGATTATCGCAACCATGAATTTATAAAAATGATATGGGACGATCATAACACAAAAATAAGAAAATTATGCGGTCGCTTTGATATTTGCGGTTATGTTTTAGAGTCTAGAAAATAGAGCAGAGGTTGGCAACCTTATCGAGGGATTGGGCCACTAGAGTAACCAATAAGTGACAGCGGGCAGGTGACTGGCGGATGTCATATGACACCTCTAAGAAAGTGTTTTTTGTAACCTAGCAGTGAAACCAATGACACTTTCTTAATGCTTAAGTCGGGAGGTAGTATATTTTATGATCCACGAAATCTTGAATCCGCTTCTGCGGAAACGGCATTGGAGCCGGGGTGGCGAGGCTCCAGGTATGTACTCTTTTCAGTGTGTCAGCCGGCGTGATGGCACTCACTACCCTTCCTGTGAGTACCTGCGAGCTGTTGAGGTTGTGGTAAGTTCTAGTATACCATGTCACAGATTGATAATTACACTATCATTTTTACGATTAGTGCAACCAATAAAAGGAACCAATTGAAACGGCTATTTGCCCTCAAAGCAAACCCCTGCAAAATATTCAGTTTTTTGTTCATGTTAGTAAATTGCTTTCTACTTAGTCGTAATTTTATGTTATTTTACTCAGTTTCATATTGTTCTATATAAATAAGTCGATATTACAATAAAAAAGATAAAATGTAAAATTTGTTGATTACTTTAGTGATAAATGGGGAGAAAAAGTATAAACGCGAGTTTTTTGACGAAACTATGCGGGCCGCACGAAAGGCCTAGAGTGCCGCATGTGGGCCACGGGTTGCCTATCCCGGCTCTAAAGTATTCTAATTGCTGGTACACGATATAAACACAGACTTCTGAAATGTTTTGTTTGTTTTGACTGGCCGCTATCTAGGACGCGGATTTCCAACTATTTCTATGCACCCTTATTGGCTTATTGAATGCTTTAACTATTAACTATCATATTTGAGGTACGTCCAACCCGAGTAATTATTTTTAACGTGTCACATATCATAGTAATAAGGGGCCTACGGCTTTACTTCATATCCGTCAGAACGTCCACATTCAGATTTTTCCCTGCTAGAAAAATCTCATCGACCTCGGCTAGGATAGAACCTACGTCTCTTGGATCTATAGGCAAGTGCGCTACTACTAGACCACCGAGGCCAGCTCCAGAATGGTTACATGCGCAATTATTTTGCTTGCAAACTTTTGTTAATTGATTCGGTACACGTACGTCATTCTACGTGAAATAGTGTTGCGTTTAAAGTTTAAGGTTTATATGCGTTAAATTTCATGATAGGTAAATTATCGCCTAAACACCTAGCTGTTATACTATTAGAAAATGAGTGTAATGCAATCCAAAAATGATTTCCATTACCCTTCTCGTATTTTACTAGAATTAAGTGAGTTAAGCGAAATGACATTGAAAACGTAAGAAGATTATTATTAATTTTAAAAAGTAAAATGTAGTAAAGACGCAAAGAGAGAGATAGAGTAAGATATGGTGAAGTGGTCGCTAACATCGGTCATCGATAGCACCCGAAGAAGAAAAAAGACGTTTTATATACGCATTTTTAATTCCTTTCTGCAAATTTTGAGAATGGCGTTCTTCTTCTTTTTAAATTTAGCTGAAGGTTTATATTCCTGGTAAATATTATATAGGTTATAATTATTTATTTTTATGAATCAGAACAAATATTGAGATTGAGCTTACCTGGTCCACAATCACAAACCCAGTCGTGTTTCTGGTCTCCCGGATACAATAATTGGTTTGGGGGGCATCGTCCGGGAATGTGTACAGGAAATCTATTGTCCTATTGAGCCAAAACGATATATTATTAAAATGTACTTTTACTTATTATGAAAACGTACTGATAATCTTGGTGGTGTTTTTCCGGGGCCTTCCCCCTCATCAGTGCCTGGAAATCCAACATCTTGGGCAATCGTTGCCGCTAGTAACACTGTAATTAGTACTATGGTAGTAGCAGCATCCATTCTATAATACGTATTATTTCTGAAAAGGAAAAGTAACATTTACTGATATTAAAATTACACCGTAAAATTATTGACTGATGTAGAAAATTTTGCGCAATTCTGGGTTGCACATGTAGAAGGAGACCTCCTTCAAAACAAACTATGAAATTGATTTCCAAGAACGCGTTTACAAGTAAATTGCTTATCATTACAAGCTAATCTTTAGTATTACTTTTTATTAATTGGGTTTCTCCTAAGAACTTATGTTTAGTTTTTGTCTTACATTTTTTACAGTTAGTTGTTACAACTGAATTGTTTGTTCAGGGCCGTACATTAAAATTTAGAAGTACCATGTAGGAAGTTCAACGTTTCTTAAAAGTTTTCAACATATCATATTTATTTTTTGAGATTATTTATGATATAAAATTGGAGTGCGTCGTACAAGCTAATATCAGCTTTAGAATGAAATCGATTTGTATGTTTTAAGAATATGAAATGTTTGTAACAAATATTTACAATAATGTTTACTGTTTCATGTGAAAATATACAGTTAATAGAATATTTTTTAGAGGAAGTTTGGCAGTACCTTTTCGTTAAAACAATACATTACCTATGTATGTTCACAAATGAAATAATATTTATAATATTATAGCTAATAGCTGGAAGATAGCGTTATTTGTAATAGCATATCAAATACGAAGCATTTGAGCCACTTAAAAAGTAAAATTTTTTTTATTCACTTATACGGTTTCCAATTTTCAATATTTTTTATTTTTATGATTGGCAAACTCGACACCGTAAGGTAAAAGAGTAACTGATAAAGAAAGAAAGAAAGAAAGAATAGTTTTAACATTTTGTTTTGATTGTTTAGGTTAGCCTCCTACCTTGCATACGTGCAAAGAGGGCTCACAGAATCTACTCGTTGTATGTAATTAACAGGCTATTATCCTGTATGGAGAGGAAAAAGAAAAATTAATACCCGAAAAAATGTCATACTGAATAATAATTAAGTGGTGGATAGGTGGCGCTCATACACACATATAGGCTCAAGGTGTATGTAAATGTTAGATAACACATATGCAGGACAAGTTATAATTTTTTTAAATATGAGAAAATAAAACCATTTTGTTCATAAAACATGTACGTACACTGATCAACAAAATTTTTGATTAGGGTTGGCTGCGAAAAGACTTTAAGAAGCTTATAGCAAGATGTGTTCTAGAGTAAAAATAATTATATTAACCGAGCTACACCTTGATAACTATTAAATAATAGTTATAAATGCTATAAACTATCTGGTTCAAGCAAAGACATACGTTTTGTTTTCCACAGCTAACCCGAATCGAATAATTTGTTGTCCATATTGTATAATTTCGTTAATCCCAACTGAGCATCTTACGAGATCTAATCTTCTTGATCATTTCTTAAATTTTCAACCTGGCAACAATGTAGGTGTGTGCGGGCACATGAACACGTACAAGAACTGGGGTAGTGTAACTTTATTTTTGTCTTCGTTTACGTAAAGTAACATATTATATTGTATCGGCAGAGATTAAACAATGGTGACGGGCGAATGGATAATCTTAATTGTTGCAAAAAAGATATGATGTTGTGTATATGATTTGATGATTGGTTCAACTGATTTATAATTTTGAGAAACGTTAACGCCGTAGTCCCGCAAAAATAATGGCAACGAATCTTCAAAGAATAAAAAGAAAAAATGCAGGTGAAATCATTGACAGCCTTTTGTCCCACTGCTGGGCATCGGCCTTCTCTCTGCCACGTGTTTCTCCTCAGCGGTAGGTAGAAACATGGGGGACCTACAGTTTAACGTCGAATCCGAACGACAGAAATTCCAGAGAAGGCTTTTAGATCCCACAGTTAGAAACCGCAAACAGCAGGTGAAATACTCAAATCAAAATTTATAAATACAGTGCAATTACATAATTTAGTGGAAAGTATTCCCACTATTAATTATCGTAATGAAATGCTTGGAATTTTTTTACGTTTAATTTTTCTCTTGTGGCAGTTTTGAAACAGTATTTTGTCCCATTCTTTTGAGAGTCATATGGCCATCGATATATTTTATAAAACTAGGAGTTACTACACTTACCGGATAATTACAATAATCAGATATTTTAAATTAAACATTACAATGTTTGCGTTAGTAAAACTACCATGCATTTAAACACTATCTATCTAATTAAGATCTTGAAAAATAATTTTTTTTTTATTTATTAATATATTCATGTTTCGTAGAACGATAACGCAAATGCTGTTATTAAAATTTAACGTAACTGAAACCCGGAAGCAATTTGATTAAAAAGTTGTTTTGAATGAATACAGCAATGGATGATCTCATCCAGACGAATTTATCTTATGTGCTATAGTTGAAGCAACTATTTTATAATTTCTTTCAATTAGTTGAGGGGTTTATAATTGATTATCTTCTTTTTTGTAATACAAATGTAAACACTACCCAAATATGTTCCCAGAAATAATTATTTATAAATATAATCGGAATCGGTAAAGGATTTACTTGTAAAACTCATAAGTATTTTGTAAAATATCCTATCATGCACTATCCTAGAAAATAATATCGAATAAAAATTGTTGACAAAGTTTAAGTAATTTTCATTGAAGTTTAGCAGTATTAGATAAATACATCATATCGTTTACTGTCAACTAAAAATTGACAGAGGTATTATTACAGCGTATAATAACGCATTTTTATATGCTTGTTTGTTTGAGCGAGATCTAGGACGCGGATTTCCAAGCAACTCTATGTATTGAAGATTTTGGCTTATTGTACTCCCTAGCTATAAATTATGCCTACCTGGCGTAGTTCTAACCCCAGTAGTGATTTTTTACGTGTCACACATCGTACGAGGGCAACCTTTTAAGTTTTTACAAACGACCACTAGGTGGCGGTATTGAGATGTTTGTTTGTTTGTTTGTTTTATTTAACGTCGGCATATTTCTGCTACTATGGCTAACCACTGACGCCAGGGAGCGATCCTACCACACCTGGAAATTTAGCCTGTGTGAGGGTTCTTTTGACGTGCCCAACAACACTTGGACACGGGGCCTACGATTTTACTTCCTATCCGAGAATTTGACATTTGTTATTGTGAAAACAGTGGCAGCTTAGAAATTGACTGAGTTGTTTGTTTACAGTGAGCGTTTAATAAACCATTTATGTGAAAAAATGGAAATTTGACGTACAGGTTTTCGTTGGATGATTTTTTTGCGATTTTAGTAAAGGCCTACCTCAACAAAAAAGCATAGAATCGCTTCGTTCAACTTTTGGCAATGAAGCAACATCATAAAAGACGGTTTTTCAATTGATTTGTAGATTTTCGTCGTGGTCGTGCGTCCGTCAGTGATGAATTTCGTGAAGGTCGACCAAAATCGGTTGTTATTCCAAAAAATATTGATGTTGTGCGCAACATGATTGAAGAAGATCGGCGTGTGACTTACAGTGAGAGAGAAGCATCTTTAGGCATATCGAAGACTGCAGTACATTCGATTATGCATGAATATTTATCTGTGAAGATCTCTTCCCGATGGATTCCGCATAATTTGACCGTAGCTCAAAAAAGGCTTGTGTTAATTGGTGTAAGGAATGCTTAAAAAATTCGACCGAGGAACGCAAAATCCGTATACAACATTACATGGGATGAAACTTGGATATAATCGTATGAACCGAAAATTAAGCAAACAATCCACTGTTTGGGTGTTCCAAGATGAACTGAATCCCACAAAAGTTGTTCGTTCACGAAGCATTTCCAAGAAAATGATCGCTTGCTTCTTCGGTTGTACTTGACATGTCGCAACCATTCCTTTGGAGGATCGGCGAACTGTTAACGTTGAATGGTATACAACAATTTGTTTGCCAGAAGTCATCGACGAAATCAGGAAAAACTACCGAATACGTCGCATCATTCTTCATCAATGCCAGCTCTCACACAGCACATCAAACTATTGATTATTTGAAGGTGAAAAACATCGAATTAATGTCTCATTGCTCGTATTCACCTGACTTTTCACCTAACGACTTCTTTGTGTTCCTGAATGTCAGACAAAAAATGCGTGGGCGGCGATTTTCATCATCTCAAGAAGCTGCTGAAACCATGTTTTTGAGATACCAACTTCAGAGTGGCAAAAATGTTTCCAGAATTGGTTTGAATGCATGCAAAAGTGTATAAATCTTAAAGGTGAATATTTTGAAAAGCAACAAAACAGTTTGTGTCAAAATAACTTTTTGATTTGCCTAGTTTTTGCAAAAACTTGAAAACTTCCCTCGTAGTGGCACGAGACATACGGATTTTATTTCTTATTCAACAGGAGGCCCGCTTTCAGATTTTGTGCAAAAAAAATCTTACCAGCTTCGGCCGGATTCTAACCCGCGTCTCTTGGTTTCAAAGGCAAGTTTTTTATATGCTTCTTGTTGTTAATTGATTCAACAAGATCTAGCCGCGGTTTTCCAAGCATCTCTTTGCATTCAGGCTGTAATTCACCCAGTGTACACCCTAACTATGAATTTTACCTGTCTGAGGTAGTTCCAACCCCAGTAGTGATTTTTACATGTTACACATCGCAGTGACACGGGACCCACGGCTTTACTTTTTATCCGACGGAAGGCTTACTTTTAGATTTTTCCCCGCTAGAAAGACTTCATGGACCTCGACCTGATTCGAACCCGCGTCCTTTGGATTTATATGCAACCGCTAGACCATCTTTTTTGTATGCTTATTAAATACTCTTGGATAAAAACAGAATGCTGGAAACTAACAATTACGAGCAAACACAACTATTAATAACTATTAAACAGTTGTGTTAGGAGATCAAGTAATAGCTAACCTGGGCAGTCCGTTGTCGAGAACTTTTTTGTATGAGAAAATGAGCAAAACATTTCACGGATCATCAAATCAAAATAATAAAGCGATGCGAAATGTGAAAACATTGCTGAGAAGTTGCAATAAAATTATTTGCTTTGTAATGTATACAGGGTGATTCAAGGGCTATTGCCATACTTCAAAGGCAGGTGGAAGATAATTCTGAGTACAAAATCGTATATTATTGTAAGCTCTGTTCTTAATCGTTGGGGTATGAGGAGTTAAGTTTCGTGTTAGATAAAAACTTACTAACAATTCTGATCTTATCCCTTGATTAAGGAGATTCTTAAAGCAACTTGGTAATCATAAATTATATGTAACTTTTTATATCAAATTACATTATATTCGTTTCACTGACCATCACGGGGCTTACTCTACCTAAACACTGGAAAGGGAACTGTCGCCAATTTAAAAGACAGCACGTATAATAGACTGTAAAATAAATTTGTATTGTTGTGTTTGTAAGCAAATCAAATCATTCTTGACATTGGGCTCGTGTGCATTATGTTCTTAAGGGATGGCAGTTTGTAATAAGGTAAAAAATATCACTAAATTAATTCCACATTTGTCGAAAAAGTAGATTAATTTCACCATGTTTTTGCACTGCTTTTGGCAATTTTTTACAATAAGTTCTTAGGATTTATTTGACAATTTTATTTTATTTCAAACTTGGATATGCTGTTTACTAGTTAAAAAATCGCAAGCGGAAAGGTCGCATATTAACGTAGCTACGGTGACAATAGAAAGCACTAATTTTAGCGTATTATTTTAGCTTAGACCCGCAATGAGAAATATTTCAAACGCCAAATAATTGTATGAAATTATGGAAAATATGTCTTGTTAGAAGCAATACGAAAATGGCTAGATTTTCAGCAGGAGGGTACTGTGACACACTTTCTGTGGTTTCTGTCTTTGGTTTCTAGATTCCACCTATTTATTATTTATTGTTGACTGCAAAAGATGTAAACTCAAGTTGCCCTTAGTTTGCGTGCACGTCATCAGTTATTTGGTGACGTCACACCTTACTACGTTTATACAGCGAAAAATGAAAGTATGCAACCAAAAAGCTTAAACTGTATGTCGCATAACACGCAAAACACGAATTCGTTTTCATAGCGGAATGTGAACATACAAAAACAGGGCGCCAATGCGAAGGAAACAAAATCCCTAGTTATTATGTAGTTTCGAATTTTACACAGACACTATAAAATAATAAAAATCAAAATCATAGCTGTTACAACTACGTTACACGACCCTACGAATAAACATGAATTTATTCAGTAATTTAAAAAGAAACAGAATGTTTTAGTTTTTTAGAATTGGTACTATCAGTACTAAATAACAAGTAATTGATGACGTGGACGCAGGCTAAGAGCAACTTGACTTTAACAATTATTATGTGGTAAAACAGAATTTCTTGTAACTCCAAAACGATTACGAAATCAGAAAACAGCCATTGTATATTGTTTGTTTGAAAGGTCAATATTTACCTCCAATAGTTGAAATTTGTTACTTTGCACTCTGGACGTGTAAAATACTTGTAGTTGTTTATAACGGAATTTCTCGGTAACTGCTACATGGTTACGAATCGACCACACGTTTATTAGCATTTTTTGCTGGCAAGAACATCGTGAAATATGGCAATAGACCTCTGAATCACTCCGTAGAAAACAAAATATATATTCAAATCCAGCTAATATTATTAGATAAAGCATTGTTATCCAATCTGTTGTGACAATTTTCATTGGAATGTCTAATTTTGAAATATTAAATTAATGGAGATGTGATGCCAATCGATAAAATAAATATTCAAGAGTAACAAAATAAACTAAATTAAAGATATTAAGAACTTAAATTTTGTTCCCAATATCATACATATTGGATTTTTTTTAACTTTTAGTTTTTTTAGTGGTACATGGCCACTTTATATGTATTTCGGTAGGTAATTATGCCAAGTATTAGCTGTTCTATGCAATTCCACACCACAACTATAAACTACAAACTGATATTTA
>JABXWE010027858.1:0-18995 GCA_014611495.1 Limonius californicus
TGTTTTTTTTTTGTTATACTGTTACGGAATTTTCATTCCATAACTAGTGGTGGAATGAAATACATGCAAAATGCATAAGCCGGAAAGTGTTTAAGAATATTTATTCCGTAATAAGTGTTAGAATATTAACTTTCTATTATCAAAACTGATTTCAGAATTGTGAAATTCCATAGTGGTCGTGGAGAAAATGTATTCCGGTGCCACAATACGCGCCCAGGTGTCATTTGTTACAACTAGCAAACGAAAATAGGCCAAAAAAGAATAGTATATTCTTCAACGAGTGTAGAATGACAGCTATTATTCACAAGGATGAAAATTCTGTCACGAGCCGAAGGCGAGTGACAGAATCATCTGAGTGAATAATAGCTATTCTACACGAGTAGGAGACTATACTTTCTCTACGACTATTTCATAGGAAGTAACAATTTTTGGTCCGAATCAGTATAATAAAAATTTTGCTTTAGATGGACGTATGTCGGTTCACTAACCACAACCATTTTACGCCGTGTACACCATTGTGTACTGTTGCTGCGATTTTTTCGGCAGTAAATTAATACACCTCGTTTTCGAGGTTTCCGTTATTTCTGGTGGCGTACACATCTCAGCGTTTTCGCTGTCTGAATTGTTCATACGTAGTTCTTACTGTTTTTACGAATACGAAAATTTAAAACTGTTTTTGACAGTTACTTCAAAAACAAGTGGGAGATCCCAAGCGCTAACATGCCACGCCTACAAGCTTCCGGTTCCGCAATTTATCGTTGGATTCTGATACAGAATCCCACCGAAATAGATATCAGAATCTAACGGAAATGGAGAATATCTACCATTCTTCAACTAAAAAGGTATATGTAACGAATACATTATATTATAGTTGTAGAGAAATATGTTATTCGCAATTCATTGCTGTCGAGAGGACATCAAGTACTAAGACTTCCAACGTACCAATGTCAGTACAATCCAATCGAACATATTTGGGAATAGCAAACAATTACTACGACCATCATATGGGGTGCCACGGATTCGCGGACGACAAGGTCCATATGATGTGGAACAAAGCACAACAATCTGTTTCTCCAGAAATGTAAAAAAATTCTGTAAGACATTGTAATAAATTAATCAGAGAACATTGCGAACGCGTAATACACATGGACGATGTGAGAAAGTTAACTATTAACATAAATGGCGATGACGACGAAGATAAAATGGAATCGATTTTGACAATTTAGAAGATTAAATAAATAATGTTTTTTACATATAATTACTTTAATTTATTTGTGTTAGTTAAGTAATAACCGTGGTTCGATTTTTTTTTAATAAAATGGATGTTAACAGCAACGCATTTCTTATAATTAGTTTAATTTATTGGTAATAGCAACGCGTTTATTAACTTAAAATCGTTTGAGAAGTGCTGAATTTACGGTGTAAATACTCTCGGCAACTTGGCAGGTATGGTTTTCGTTTTAATCCTGCTCTGGTCTTCTTGCATTGCGACTACTTTATCAACATAACGGAATACAAGACATAAAAGAAATGTTGGATAGCTTAAAGAATCATTCAATACGAGCAAGAAGATTAAGAACAACAATTTAATTTCGTTAATTGGCATATAAATACAAATGTATAACGTTAATTTTAACAAAACAGTTTCCAGTTTTAGGATGTATTTTTCGGTGACATCAAAATAGCCCCACAGACAAAATAGCAATCCCGATAAAATAACCCCCAACAAAACAGTTGTACTACAAAATGGACAAAGGACATTTTCAACTCAACTTTTATTAAATTACTGGATCCGTTAAGGAACTCATAAATATTTATTAAATTACTATAAAAAATAAATTACTATTAAAGCGGTAACTATCATTATATATAATAGATGACCTAACTATAAAATGATGATATTTTATACATTAAAAAAAATCCTAAATTATATTCAATCCCTCGTAAATAATTAAGAATGCCGTATTGATTATAACATCTTATGAGCGTTTGAAGTCTTCTGTTTACATGACCGTACTTGTTCTGGATGCCTCTTTTATAAATCCTTACCTTAAAACTTGCAGAGGGGCTATTTTGTCGGGACTGTTTTGTTCAAATACGAATGCTTTAAACATCATTATGTAATCCCTTACAGCGTTCAATGCAAATAGAAAAAATCTCCCGAACTCTGTAGCGTTGAAAATGAGACCTATACAATTTTGCAAATATTTTGACATAGAAGGTACTTGTTTAACCGCTATTATTTATGTTTATTATATATATTATATAATAAATCAGATGCATTAGTTAATTGAGAAGTGTATTATTATATTCACAGGCATGGTTTCAAACGTAAATCTGTACTGTTTGTTGTCATATGTTGATTAAACGATACCCGCCGGTAGTTTCACAACAAAACATTCCATAAATTGGCTTATATGAACAAAGTTGTTTATTTTACTATTTCAGAAATTCCAACAGTGAGGTTGAATGAGAAACATTATCTGTTCATATAGTCAATATAGAGATACAGAGACACCTTGAAGTACGGGTAAGATCATATAAACTGTTTTGTTAATTTTTTATAATAATTATTCAAATAGAGAATAATAAATTTTTCATTTTTGTAATATAATTTCTGTAGAAGAAGTAATAATATCGATCGAAAGCAAAAAAGAAGAAAATATTTGTCTAGTGCTAGTGATTAACTTTCTGTACATTTAAAATATGTAAAACTAATAACAAATATGTAGGTACGTTTGGTTTCATACAAAATCTGCAATCTTAAAATGGGTAATGAGTAGGATTCAGATTTTAGGCGGTTAAATTATTTAAAATAGGCTAAAAAAATTAGATAAATATAAAATAGGCAAATAAAATAGGAATTATTCGCTAAGAACTGACTGTAGGCAAAACAATTTAAAATAAAATAAATCGCTTCTACTAAAACAAAATCTATTGTAACTAACAAATAAAATTGAATTTATTTTGTACCGCTTTCTATGTCCTTTTCCCATATAAACTAAACAAAAAAATCATAACAGTATTAGTGGGAATTTTAGATTTGCACAAAACTGTCAATATTGGTTAACAGTTGTGACGCCTGATGATAATTTCCAAGCGAAATTCTCCACACTAAGTAAGTAAATAATTGGTTAATGATAGCCTCCCGGAATCACAATCGAAGATGGGCGGTTCTCTGCTTTGCTCGATTCAATATATTAATTAACTCTACGTTAATTACCTGAAAGGGCGCCAACGACTTAATTATAAAATACACTACCATTAACGCAGATGTCGATTGGTTAGTCGTACCCACAGTTTATTACTTACTTAATTCGTTACTACAGAATGCAATGATAGGAAACAATAAATAATAAGTCCACTTGCAGCAACAATATTTAATGTTAGCAAAAAAATAAATGTGTAGTATATATAACCCAAATTTGCAACAATAAAATATAATTGTATTCGTAACCTGTATCGGTACACAATTGCCAGTACGCAATCACTCAATACAGCCCCAATAATAACTGAGTTTGAGCTAAAGTAAAAATACTGCGTTTCTCTTTCCAAACAATCGCCCTCAAGTCGCGTCCTACACTCTAGTCATGAAGGGCCTCTCAAGATTTACAGCGTAGATAAGAAAATCAAAGATCGCTGTGAAACCCGAACAAAACACAATATTACCGCTCCGGTTGACTCACGCTGTATATCAAGTGAAATTCCCGTGATTATGTACTCTAATACTTGTACAAACTAATATACCAATGAATTATGCTAATAAAGTAATTCGAAACACACTGTGCAAATTACTACATAGTTTTTGTCTACCCCGTAGTATAAATACATTCATACAAATAAACAAAGAGTATTTACATGGACTCCAAAATCGTCGAAATTAAAAATAATTGTGCACTTTCCAGCCTCAAGTCCGGCACGTGTTTTCACTGCGGGCGGCTGGATGGAATTTGAATATTAGTTCCCTCAAGCAGCAGATATCACCATTGAAAGCGCAAAAATCTTCGGACAATGCTCACCGTCCCCAAGTTGTCTAAATTCGAATACAAGGAAAAATTAGGTCAGCCATAACTTAAAAAAAAGGGAAAACTCACCAATCGGTAAAACTCCGATCGACTCGACAAAATTATAAAAGAATCGAAACGTTGATTATAGCGACAATAAATGTCAATAACGTAATCCCACAATCAACTAAAGATCACGTTATAATCTTTGATTTCCCCAGAAAATCGAGATGAACTCAAAGTAACATACACTTTAACGGGAAAAACCAATTCAACGACACGTTCGTATTCTGTCAGACGCAGAGAATCAACCACCGGAAATCCTGTTTATCTAAAATCAAACATGCGTAGTACCTAAAATGCTGGAAGAAGAGTGAGCAAACTCCAAATAGACACTCCTGAGCCCAGTGTGAAATGGGTTGCGGACAACCTAGGCGAAAATACCGTTACAAAGTTATACATACCAATTTTCCACAAGCTCTAGTAAACATTTCGCGATCGGAAGGTGGCTTTATTATTGGTTTCTTAAGGATGAGTAGAGGCAGGATTTCCTTAAATAAAAACAAATTTGAATGATAGAAAATATTCCTCTGCCCGATGCTTGCACTGTGCTTTAGTTAATGAACAACTCAAATGTCCACGTTTGCTAATGCACATAACAAAAATTTCAGAAAGGTAGTGTGAATATAATCTTTTAATATCCTGCTTGTACAAACCGACACATACATTTATTTTGAAACGTAACTAAATCAAAAAAAGTTATGAAAGTTAATGAAGCCCTGTAAAATATACGCTTAGTCAACTTTAGCCGTCATAAAAATTGTCCCGTAAAGCTCATTTTAGGCGATAACAGGTAGCCCCAAAATTGGTACATTTTTATGAAATGATTATGTTTTAAATTTCAGGGGTATTACATACGCCAATAAAACCTAATTATTAAAACATTAATTGTATTATATGCTGGTATATTCAGTATTTTATCATGTCCATATATACATCTTAGTATCTAGTCCAAAACAACAACTGTCATCTAATGTTCCAAGTTCAGAGGTTGTGCATGGCAATCACATTTTAGGTAATATAAGAAGATTCTGCCCAATGTTATCCATAAAAATAAAATAATATTAAAACTTCAACATTTATATTATTACGTACGTACATCGAACCTACTTTATTGAGTTATGCCTAGAAAAGCAAGAAAAGTCCATTTCTCCTAAAATTAGTACCACAGTACACAGCAATACTTCCCTTTTCCAAAACAGCACGCAATAAATCTCGTACATAGCTGTGAATGCTACTCAAGGTACTTAATATTTGTATCTAAGAAAATCTTAAATATAAATAATCTCTCTTCAAAAACTGAAAAATATTGATTAGAAGAGCCATTATATTTCTAATCGTGCCTAGATAACAATTCATTTAACATATTTGATTGCCAATTTGCCAATTTTCTTGTTTTGTAATCATTTATACAATATTGCAGACCAAACCTTTTACGCTAAAAACACTTTTTTGTCTGAAAATGTTCATTTTGTTTATGAAAAATATTATTCTCTACGGTGCTCATTAATTCAATTATAATTTCCAAAAATATTCTGTAACAAAACTTTGCATAACTGTAGGTTGTCAAAAACGATTGTTTCAAAGTTCGTTTTTGGAAGTAATTTGTTTGTTCTAAATTATTGGAACTGTTTTATCAACTTCACCCTAACCCATCATACTAAAATAAATAAAATGATATACAATTCAGCCGCCATAAATATATTTTAAAACTTAGACAGCTAAAACTTCTGCCATTTTTTAAATACTACAAGCGCATCAGTGACCAGTGTGTTCAATCACAACGATGCATTAAATTTCTAATTTCAATCTGGCTTAGTATTACATACGAATATTTTATCGTGTTTGTAGTTTTTACAAATGTTTAGCTATCACATTTGTTGTCATTACAATTAGAGTTACATCCTATTTATTTATTGTCGGTAGATACATTTATGACCCAATAAACTTCCAAAATATTTATAAAGTTATTATAAAGTATTTAATTGCTATTTCAGGGTCCTTTATCTCAACGCCGTAAGTCAGGTGATCGTGTAGGCCACTCAAGCGGCCCTCGGCATTCTTTAGGGCTCATGTGAAATCGCAAGTTTAGTACGCCAAACAATTTAGACGAAATATAGTGTCGAATTCGTTTGGACATGGAAAGTATATAAATCTGGAAATTATTGGGCATGCTATACAAAATGTTTACACACATGCTGGTCAATGTTAATGGTGGGCAATTTAAACATTTCCAGTGGTTCATTTTTTTCATCATCAGCATTAAGGATTAAGCCAGTTTGGTTTGTTCCGTCTTGTTTACAGTTGATCTTTCCATCTCTTTATTGGACGGCCTACGTTTCTTCTTCCTTGGGGAGTATAATCCAAGAGCCGCTTTGGTATGCATGTGTCGTCCATTCTTAATATATGTTGGTACCATCGTTTTCTGTAGTTTACAATTACTTCGTTTAAATTAAAGTTGAAGCTAATATCTGACGTCTATGTTTAGTTGATGATCTTGTAATGTGTAACCCACTCCTCCATGATCGTCAGTCCTGGGACTGGTTTGTCGCAGCTTTACATTTTCCCCTATCTAAGGCCTTTCTCTTCATTTCCTCATAGCTGTTGCTTCCCGAGTCTTGTATTATTTGCTTTATAGATTGAAGACGGGGGCGTCCTTTTGTGTTTTTACCGTTTACATTCCCCTCGATAATTGTTTTTATTAATCTATGTGTCCAAGAGATCTTTAGTGTTCTTCTGTAACACCACATTTCAAAAGCCTCTATTTTCCTTCTGTCTGTTTTCCCAATGGTCCAGGTTTCGCATCCATATAGCGCAATGCTCCATATGTACGTTTTAATAAATTGTTTCTTTGTGTTTATCGATATGCCATTAGACGTCAATAGTTGTTTTTTATAGAAAACTTTTTTTGCGTGGTTTATTCTTTTGTTAATCTCTTTTGTACTTCTGCCATCTTCAGTGATCAGACTTCCTAGATACGCAAATTGTTCTACTGCATTTATGGCTCATTGCCTACGTTGATGTTATCCATTGTTCTGTTGTGTTTTGAGGACACCAACTACAAATCGTAAAAACCTCATTTCAGTCGCTTCTATGCTTTGTTGTTGAGTGATGATCCAATTTCGCAGCCATATAGGAAGGTGGGAAATGCCATTACTCTATAGAACTTTAGCAGGGTATCTTTAGGTGTACCTTTCAATGATCTTTTTATAGTTCCGCGTAGGTATTGAAACCTGTTTATTATGGTTTTAATATCGCCTGTATTATTCCCGTATGAGATGTTGTAGCCGAAGTAATTAAAGTATTCACTTGTTCTGACGTTTTGTTGTTTAGGACTATCTTAGCTCGCACAGGATAATTACCTAAGAATGCTAGAACTTTTGATTTCGTATTTGACATACATTTTGAATCTTAAATAGCGAATAATAGACATACCATCTGATTCTGGATCAAAAATGGAGCGATAAAGTCTTATACCAATCTGCTGTTAACCTCATAGATGAGGAGTTATTGCTAGTCTTAAGTTGGATTCCGGGTTCCTTATCGTGCGATATTTTTATGAAATGATTATTTTTTGATTATCTGCAGTTTAATCAACAAAAGGAATCACCAATCTGTAACTGTAGTCATCATACCCGTTGGTTTATTCAGAACTTCCATTCTAAGTTTAAAGCTTCTGCAATGCTTGAGTTTTCCAAAAATGTTGCAACAACGTACAATATAAATTTCACATTTTAAAACAAACGGAGACTTTGACGTAGTTTCTATTTTAAGTAATTTGACTTTTAATGACATTTCTGTGACAATTTGCTGATTAAAACGCCGTGTTTAATTCTCTTTGCATTCATTATCTTAGTGTTACGTTCAGTTTACTATAATTTAGTTTGTGTTGGATTTCCCAAATTAGCGTCATGGAGTACAGTTTTGTGGAGTATGCAGACATGTATTTGATTTTAGGGGAATGTCGTAGCAGTTTTAATGCTGCTGCTAATTTGTATGCCGAACGGTATCCAAACAGAATGCATCCAAATAGTAATGTTATTCGACGATTGGATCAACGAATGCGAGAAACTGGAAAAACTGCACCCACTCCAGTAGCTGACAGAGGTCGTCCTCATCGAGTATTGTTACCACTGGCTGAAGAAAATATCTTATATGTAGTCGAAAATGACAAAGAACAAAGTACCCGATTCATTACCAGAATGTTTGATGTTAACCAAAGAACAATTCATCGTTTTTTACAGGAAAATGGCTTGCACCCGTATCATTATGAACGAGTACAGGGATTATTACCAGAAGACTATCAGCATAGAGTCAGATTCTGCAGTTGGTTACTTCGTGAGCAAACAAGGGATCCTGGTTTTATTGGACATATCGTGTGGACTGATGAAGCTACGTTCACCAAATATGGAACATTTAATATCCATAACAAGCACCAATGGATCTATGAAACCCCCATGCACTGTACCAAACAAATCATCAAGTTCGATTTGTCGTTAATGTGTGCCTGATCGCCTAAACGCGAGTAATTTTGTTGAATTCTTAGACACCGATTTTAGGGATCTATTAGATGATGTACCATTAAATTTCAGAAGAAACAGATTTTTTTAAATAGGCCGGGCACCAGCACACTGGGGAATTCAAACACGAGAATGGTTAACTCATGAATTCCAGAACGATCTTGGTCGCCAAGAAGCCCAGATTTAAGTTGTTTCGATTTTTTCTTGTGAGGAACATTAAAAGTATTTGTGTATGCAGTAGAAATTGATACTCGAGAGCAACTTCTGCAACGAATAAATGAAGCAGTTATAATGAATCGACAAAACAATATGCTTCAAAATCTAGAAGGGAGCATAATACGTAGGTGTATGAATGCTTAGAAATTGGTGGTAGCCACTTTGAGCAATTGCTGTAATTTACAAAATAATAACGTAGTCGATATTTCCTTACTAGTTAAGTACTGTTAATTCAAAAATGCAAGCAGCACATTATAATTAGAATACTACCATGGAGGAGGTCTAGTGTTCCTGTATACAATATGCTTTAGGTTCCATATTAAATCAAGTGCGTTGCTATGTGAATCCCAGGCGATTTAACGCACAACTCAGTACGACTGACCACACACTGTTGCTAAGTTTATAAAACTTTAATTAAGAATCCTCCAAAAAGTAAACGTTTTCGAGCAAAACGCTTGTAGAGTTTTTTGCTCAGTTTTTGATGCAGAATCACGTGTTCTAAATATTTTCCACCATTTAAGATTCACCCTGTATGTAAGCTAAAATGTTTTCCGTATTATTCAGTGTATATAAGGTTTTAGCGATCAATGTCTGATCATCAGTAAAAAGCATTGTATCTAAATTTATTCCATTGATGAAAAGGTGATTTTATACTTTCTTCTACCATTGGTGTATGACATAGTCAATGTATAATGTATATATTAAATAAAACCGGTGATATCGGGCACCCTTATCTAACACCTTGATTAATTTTTATTGTTTCGGATCTCTGTGATAAAGGTATTATTGGGTCTAAAAAACGTTTGCTGAGGGGCTTCTATACCTAACCCGTCGATTCCAGGAGCTCTTTTACTTTTCATCTACTGCGTCGCATCTAAGAGTTCGTTCATTGTAAACAAAGTCCACGTGTTCGTTTTTGCCTGCAATAAATGGTATTCCGTTTTCGTGTGTTTTTATCCATAGACCTTTATAATACTGAGTCCATTCATTTAGTGGTATTGGATCAAGAGGCAGCTTGTCTATTTTAGTTTTGTTTAGTTCTTTTACTATTTGAAAAGCTTTAGGTTGTCTTCTATGCAAATCGCTTTCAATGCTATTTACGTATCAGTCCCAGTTTTGACGTGTTGTCATCCATACTTCTCGTCTTGCTATAGCACTCCTCAGTATTCTACTCTACTTTCTGGTGTTGATGCATTTAGATACAGTCGATACGCTTGTTTTTTGTCCATTGTCTGCGAGATTTTATTATTCCAAATTTTGTGGTCCCTGTTTTCATATCTTTTCTTTCGCTTCTGTATCTCATTCCAAGTTTATGTTTCTGTTGTATGGATTGTCAGCTATACGTTGGTTGAGTCTTGTACGATATAAGTATTTGATGCTGTCCTCTTGCAGCAGGTGAGTTTTGAAGGTTTCCTTGTTTTTGTTTTACTGCGTAGTAATTTTCTTCCAACGTGTTGGGATTGCTATTTTTGATATGAGTAGGAAATAATCAGAACAATATCATTGCCTATGTATACTCGCGTATTTTGCACTAGATTAGAACATTTTCGGTGTGCTATAACATAATCAATAATTGATCTGGTGCCGCTTGTACTCCACGTAAACTTCTGGATATCTTTGTGACGGAAGAAGGTGTTTGTAATTTCCAGGTCGTTATATCATGCAAAATCTATTAATTGAATTCCATTTGTATTTAGTGTTGCTTCTCCGTGTATTCCAGTGATGTTCTCCACTGGCCTGTTCCACATTCTTGCGTTTAAGTCCCCTGCAATTTTTTCATAATGTTTTTATTCATTTCATTAAAAATAAATTCTGAATTGTTTGAACTTTATGTGTATTGTTCCCAAACAAATTGTGATGTAGGCTACCACTTATTTTATTTCACTATTTAACTGGTGCGGAAATCTATCAAAATAATCAGGAAACACATTAGGTTGCCATATAAAAATTATATGATGCCGTCGTTATGCAATAACAAAAGCCGATACAGAGAAGATTTTAGTGAGGAAATGCCTTTTTAAACAATAAAATTGACGTGTTTCAGGGATTTCCTCAAAAACAAATTATAAATTTTGTGCGGAACTTTTTCACCGCGCTGTATATAAATAAGCTACAGTTCGGATTTATATCCTAAAGGAAATATCCTGTTCTTTCTTAGACTATCAGGTACCGTAAGAAAATCTTTGTTATCGTTGACATCAGGTCTGCGGTGTCGGTAAGAAAACCATTCGACTCCTGATAATTTTAATAATTCGATTCCAAAGAATTGCCCCTAAACTTCGACTACTCCGCGACTCCGATTCCGACTACAGAGCCCTGGTTGACATCATTGACAGCCTTTTCGTCCTGGGCATAGACCTCTTGTCTGCCACGTGTATCTCCTTAGCGCTAAGGTAGGAACACGGCGACCTACAGTTTAACGTCGAATCCGAACGAAAGAAATTCCATAGAAGGTTTTTAGCATTAAGAGTCCACGGTTGCAAGCCCGATTAGGAAATTGTGTGTGGTGGGTTGCATTCAAAATTTTTATAAGTCTGTATTGTACTGCTTAGGTTTCGAATCCAAGCCAGAATCAACGTTTTACTCAGAAAGCGAGCGCTCTACCAACTGAGCTACCACCACATCCTGGTTGACATACAGCTAGAAATTTCGATTTTCAATTGAAATATAATTATTTTTCAATTTAGCGGTCTTATAAGTCGTTGCCATTAAACAAAATGTCAACAGTATATTGTATTATAATATCCTATCGCCGTATATAAAAATACTTGTTCAGTTTTCAATAAAGTAGAAACGTGCCGGAGAGCTCCCTCATATTTATATTTCAGAAGAAATTGTATGCCTAAAGTACATACATATGATATTTTTGAAAGAAGTTACCAAATATAGCGTTGGTCGTAGTCCTCGAGTTCAGCTATTTTACAAGTAGATACTACTATTCTAAATGTTTGAGTTGATGCTGAACCTATGCGTAGAGTACGATTGACACATGCATTTATAAATTTTAATAATAATAAATTATAGATTGTAATTGCTATTGTGCTTTAAAATAATGTACATTGTTGTATACACAAAGTAATAGAGTATTGTCGTCGTGACTGTAAGATTAATGTGCAGTTTTATGTTCCCAGAACAAACTAATAAACTTTATTGAAATCCATGCTTTACTGGAAGCTAAGTAAATAAAACAGCGTGAATGCAAGGGCAGTTAGGTAATCAGTAGTAATCATCGTTACCCTGCTTGAAAGTTGCCTTGCTCTTTCCTTTCTTACCATCTACCTCTATGTTGAGTTTCATTAGCTTTGTGTTACTTAGAACATTTCAACTGTGAATTTATATTACTAAAACACTACATTTATATTATTACCTCACCATTCTTTTATTTTTTGTAAGTCTTATTGGCCTTGCATTTAACTTTGGATGAATTATTATCTCTATACAGCACAGTCGCGATAATCCGAATTAAATGGTACCGCGGGGTGTTCAGATTCGCGGATTTTAAGGACCACCGTCAATAGACTATGAAAATGCGGAGTGACAAAATGGAAATCGAAGGCGCTGTATGGATTAGAACGATTCTTTTCGGAATATCGATGCAAGGGAACTCGAGGCGATTGCTCTTCTGATTACTGCAAAATCGGATTAATTCGTGTTCGGATTATCGCGAATGTACTGTCCTCTATATAACAGTGGGGTGAACAGAACCATCGACAAGTGTTGGATTAAAGGAAAACGCTAGAATTTTAACCCTGGGAAGACAATTAATTGCGAATTTGCCGATCGCCTTTGGCGGGTTAATATCAAGCTTATTTCCTGTTCCTCTGTTTATGCCGCTGTTGCGATAAACGCATTGAAGTCTCGGCCCTTAACGTTGACTCTATTCGATTCAGTCGTCAGGGGCGTGCCTGCGGATTTTTCCTGCTTCTTAAGAGAACACATGGACACCCGTATGTGCCTCTATCTGCTCCCTACCGAAAAACTCTAAGGTAGGAGAAATTCTAATTGTGTGGTGAAAACTTCTTCCGAGTTTAATCTTCAAGTTTCAAGTGCTGTACCGTTTTTTTAATGCGACGTAAAGCGACCTTCAGTCCCCAGTTGTCCTTTTTTCTTTTGGTTAACTGGAAAGTGTATTCATAAATTGTATTAAATTATAAACTCCGACGCCACTGGCTGCGTAAATCTGTTCTAAGAAATTAAATATCACAAGCCACTGACGGCGAGCCTTTTTCAGTTCGACCGTTCCAACAAAATCTTGTATGAATTAACCATAAATATTACCATTTTCAATGTAATCGTTATATTTTTTGTATCGTGTGTCAGTAATTTGAAAGAAGTTGAATTATATTTATCTTGAAATTTACCACATATTTTATTTTTGTGTATTTTTATCTTTATGTGCATAAACTTTGCAAGCTTTACATATAGAAGGAGGCACAATAAAGGTGAATCCGATTCCCGTAAGCTGCTTGTCTCTCGGTGTTCCACGAGAACTGGTAATCTGCTGTGATTTGGAAGGTGGCGCCCGATAATTTTGACCTACCCTGTACTCAAATAGGAAGATTTCCCTCCTGTAAGCAGTTTCCGTGAACCACCCCTACTCTGAGCTAAGCTGTAGGCATTCTCCCACATATGCTGTTGCGCGTTGGCGAAAATGCTCGTTTCGCCCCTAACAACATTTTTTGAGTGCTCGTCTCTCTAAAATGAATTCCATAAATAGCTATTTATGTACCAAAAGTAGTGTCGGCCCTACGGACCCCGCTTTGCAAGCATTCAAGACCCAAAAAATACACGATACTACCCGAGATTCATATGAGATTTTTCATCATACCTGTACACAATTAAATTCAAAACTTCGTTTCTTAGATTGTATTTATTGTTTTTGATATGCCAAAATATTTATAATAATTTTTCTGCTCTAATCAAGTACTACTTGGCAAGTTTCCTTGGCTACAATGCAACAGAAGATATCTATGACTGTGTAATAGTCCAGTCAACAGGGAGTAAAAAAGGCCTTTTGGCTACAAAAGGTGAGGTAGTAATAATTTTGACATATGTTTTTAGTTCCGGGCCCGGATGAAAAATTCAAGTTTTCGACCTGGGGGGTCGCGGTCCGCCATCTTGGATTAAAGGGGTACAAAAAATAGGTTTTTCTAAAATAATTCCTCAACGGTTGATCCTACGACAAAAATATCTCATACAAATTTGAACAAGACTAAATTCTCTACATTTTTTGTATCAACACTTTTTTTGTAAGTCTGATGTGTAATGAGGTACAGCGACGCAAACGTGAACATTCTTCCAAAAAACCGTTCAACTTAATCTTTTCAAGGTAAATTTGATAAAAATGATGATATTAATAATATTATCATTTATATATAACATTGTAAATGTGTATATAAAATTGTATAAATGATAATATTAATAATATTATCATCACAATAACATTATACAGCGAAATCTACTTCAGATTGAAGTTATTATCCATCGAAGAATATTGTAACGTCCATCTGGACACACCCGAGCAACATGTCGATACGAGGACTTCACGCATCACTCGAGACGATGAATACTTGAACAAAATGTTTAACTGGCTTTCTCAGCATCCGCTCTTCCCGGAAATTGACTCACTTCTTTCCATAAGTACTGGAGTTGTAGGAGATGAAAAGATAAACTGTCATTTGTCCAAAGAAAAAGGTATCGAATGTATGTCGAACATGATTACCGCATACGAAAATTACGAGCCCATCAAATTCAAACGCAAGGACAAGGTCATCCCATTGGCAGCAGTCAACAGCAGTATAAAAATCGGTGCAGAAATAATTACCATCAACCCACGAATGCTGTTCCGGAGAATGTGCATCGCGAACAAATCCGATAACGAGATGAAGGATTAGTTTAGATTCGAGCTTGCTCCATTTCCTTTGTCGCTTTTTTTCGGACGACGGAATGCGCAAAGGCACGAAATCTTCGTTGTATGCTGTTATCACACCACAGTCAGAAGGCGTAGAACTCGAAGATAACAAAATCAATGTTGTGGATGGGAGGTATCTTTTACATAAAGTTGTATGGCATCGTAATTATTCTTTCGGTCAATTTGTGAGAAGTACGTTCAATATGTACGAAATCACTACGATTCAAATGCAGTCGTTGTTTTCGATGGATATCCATCTGATGGTGGCAAGAAAAATACGAAGAGCGCAGAAAGACTTCGCCGACCGAAGAAGCAGAAGGCCGCGGAAGTTTTTTTCGATGAGACAATGACGGTTCAAGTTTCTTAAGAACGATTTTTGGTCAATGAAAAAAATAAAGCCTGTCTGATTTCCACGTTGACAAAAAAATTCTAACATGCTGCTATTACTGTTAAGCAGGTTGAAGAAGATGCTGATGTCTTGATTGTCAACACAGCGATTTCCTTCTGCTCATCATTCGACGCTGTTTTTATCGACGATCTTTTAATTCTGCTGACAGTATTAGGATCATCCAAAACCAACATCTACCTTCGCAAACCGGGGAGAGGCAAAACTGCTGAAAGAGTGTATTCCACGAATAGTTTGAAAGTGAAAGAAGCAGCCAAAAATATCCTGTTTTTACATGCGGTTAGCGGCTGTGTGACACGACATCATCCCTCTTCAACCAAGGAAAAAAAAACAAAAGACTCAATGCCGTCATTAACATCTTCAAAGATCAGAATGCCAAATCAGAAGACATCGCAGACGATGGAGCACGCTTTCTCATTGCTTTGTATGGTGGCAACATGGAAGAAGAAACCTTGGAAGAACTCCGCTACCAATGTTTCGCAACATCAACAATAAAAATCAAATTCAATCTAGCTTCTTTACCACCAACGACGGAAACTGCACGGTACCATGCGTTTAGGACCTACCACCAAGTCTAAAAATAGTGCGGAGTCTAAAAAAATTCATCCGACTGAGGCTGGAAACTCGGTACCAATGGGCTCAGTCCAGTACCAATGTCAGAGAAGCCTGCCCCAGATACCTTACTAAACGTCGTTTCATGTAATTGTAAAAAGGGATGCGGTATAGCACGTGGCTGCAGGAAAGGTGGATTGAAGTGCTCTGTTGTATGCGGATTCTGCAATGGTGAATCATGCGAGATTGCACCAGAGGTCATCATCGAGAACGACGACGAAGATGAGGCAATGACGTGGATGAAAGCCTAGATTCTTAGTGCGGAAAATTGGTTAGAGGATTACACTAACGACGACAATTCTGAAGACATCAACATACACCGACCCTGACCATAAAAAAAAAAGATATAATATAAACATACTCGATGACATAAATTACGGAATACGAGCCGTACTCACTCAATTGCAAAAAAAAGAACATCTGTGGATTAGGCCTACTGGGGATACCACAATTTAAAAAAAAACGCGCCGTTTATTCTACCTCGTGGTGGTGTGGAAATGACTTGACTTTGAATTCACATAATTATCATAATTATCTAACGAATAGTTCTAAATGATTTCCTAAAATGAGAAAAACGAGGAGTTGGACGATTTTTTGGTAGAATGTTCGTTTCCGCTGCTGTAACTCGTTACACACCAGACTTACAAAAAAGTGTTCATACACAAACTGTAGGGAATTTAGCTAGTCTTCTTCAAATTTGTATCAGACATTTTTGTCGTAGGATCAACCGTTGAGGAATTATTTTGAAAAAAAAGACAATTTTTTGTACCTTTAATCCAAGATGGCGGACCGCGCCGACCCCCCCCCCAAAGGTCGAAAACTTTCATCGGGACCCGGAACTAAATAACATATGTCAAAATTTTTACTCCCCCACCTTTTGTAGGCTAAAAACCCCTATTGACTGAACGACAAAGAATTACAAGGAAATTAGATTAATAATTGTAAGGGTTTTGTGTTTTTATGCTAAAAAATGGATAATTTAATTTGTGAAGAAATAGAGGAAGCCGCTAAAGGTGTCTGTTCTAACTTGCTGCCTGTGAAATCCCAAGGAAGGTATACGGCCACAAACAACAAGTTTTTTAAAGAACGGTGCCATGAAAAGAATGCAGAGAGTATTACAGAATGATTGCTGGTTGCCTATTTCTTGGATAGATCCCGAAAATTGAAATCTCCATGTAGTTTATGGAGTGAGTATTCCATGTCACAAAGCACCATATCTATAAACGATAATCAAGAATCTCCAAATATTCGAAACTAAAAGCCTCCTTGAAGCGAAATAGTGATGGTTATAAACCTAAAAAATTCTGTATAGTTACAAGAGAATATATGGATCAATGCCTCGTCGAAGCTCTTGACGACATATATTTATTAATGAAAGTAAATTGGGCAATGATCATTTCAATTTCGCTGTTCTCCATTTGAACCTGTTTTTTTCAGATCGTTATAATAATGGGAATTTCTGGTGCTTATAGGAAAGATGAATTATGTAGAATGTCAATAGACGATAGATAAAAATGTTGTAATAATAGTATCAATACAAGATTTGGAAATGGAATGCGACGTTCGATTAAGATTAGTAACAGAGGAGAAAGACATATCCATTTTATTGGATTAATTACAAAATGCATCAATGTTAGACCTAAAAATACCGAAAATCAACGACTATTCAAAAATTAGGCAAATCAACCAGTAGGCAAAAAAAGTTTTACAAACTTTCCTGCTGAAATCGCGGAATTCCTAAAACTTGAAAACACTACAGCTTATGAAGTCCTTATAAAGGAATTCCCAGTGCATTCATTCATTTAGAAGGACTTCGACAATTGTTCCGGCTGACATCGGTACTGACGTATTTAGCTTAAATAGACACTGTGGATGGAAATCCACAACAGCTACAGATAGTTATGTTAAGGATTCTATAAAAAAAATTAGAAATCCCAGACAGAATTGTGTATAATAATAGCGGTATTTCCGAGGAATCTGCTGCCCAGTTCATCTACAAGATCTACGACACAGCAGCACCTCCAGAATGAGGAACACGATGTGGAAGTAAATAGTGATATAGGCGTTATTAGTCCATGGACTGAAGAAAATTAAGATTCTCTACAAACTAAAAATGTTGAAATGTAGGAAAATATAAGTTCGTTTCAAAAAGAATTTAATTCAATTGTTCAAGTTATGAACTGTTCTAATTGTTCGTTTACATTGAATGGAACTAAGTAAATATAGAATAGTATACTCAATAATATGTGAGTGTAAAGTTTGTTCTGTTGCAAATAAAGTTAAAATTCTTCAAGATTTATTAATGGAATTTGTTTTGTTACCCTGGGGTTGAATTGAAATATTAAGTTAGGTTTGGCATTGCAACAGGTACTACAATGTGAAGTGTCGCTTACTGTTAAGAAAACAATGACGTATTGACCTACGTACTACCAGGTATGATGAAAAATTCATTTGTTTGTCTGATTCATTTATATGCCTTCCTGACATTTTAAACTGCTTGACATTTTTTATAATCATCCTAATAAGTAATAAGATATCGTGTTCAGATATATTTTCCATACAGTTACCCTTGTGTTCGTTTAGTATTCCAGTTCTTCTAAAATCGTTAAGAGTTTACATATATTACAATTCTCTGGAATTTTAATATTTTGCTGCTTATAAAAAAGTTTTAATTAAACTGTCTATTAATAAAAGATGAGCTAATACTACACCCTCGTGCTTGAGCCTGCCCCGTTTTATCTCGGCACCGGAAATTACACTGTCGATTTGTTCAAGTCTTAATATTTACTACATTTCCCAGTTGTAAGTGCTTCGTTTTATCTTTGCCTCAATTTTCACTTGGAAAGCTTACAGATCCTAAGGTAGTTAAAAGTTTCGGCAGGGAACATGTTCATATCGAGAAGTCCGGCCGTCCAGATGTAACAGCAGTATTACTGGCGAAATGTAAATCTTGGGTAGGCTCGTAAACAATTCCACCTGAATTCCCATACGAAATGTGTTCTGAATTTCATTTCATTGCAAAAGGATGTTCCGAATCCGCAGTTTATGTGAAAGCCTAAACCCTCTTGACTTTTATAAGATTTCGCGTTACGTGGGAAAAGTAAATAATATAGGGGGTTAAGGGAAACGTGAAACGTATATTAGCTTACTGCAGAAAATTTCTAAGCCGTTTCACACGCGTTATTGGAAATTGACCCAACGCTACTCAGTCAATATTATTAGAAGGCTTAACCAAAAAGAGCAAACATAATTTTCCATACAGTTAC
>JABXWE010027859.1:0-25287 GCA_014611495.1 Limonius californicus
GTGCCCCTCATACTAACTCCATCAATAACAAACAATTCCATTAATAAATGTATCTATGGATGTTATTTGGGGAATACATATATCGGCCCATACAAGCTCGATAGATTTTAATACAGCATCACATTTTAAATTTAATCAAAATCGGATTACCTATGTGTTTGCAAATAAAATAAAAAAAAAAATTAATGGGCCCCTCATACTAACTCCATCAATAACAAACAATTCCATTAATAAATGTATCTATGGATGTTATTTGGGGAATACATATATCGGCCCATACAAACTCGATAGATTTTAATACAGCATCATGCAAATGAAATTTAAAAAAAATATAATGGGTCCCTCATACTAACTTCATCAATAAATATAAAGTAGAGTTTTCGTCATAGGAAAAATATTTTTTAAGGTCGTCGTTCAATATGTTTCTAAAGCTTTTGTTCACAATAGAATTACTAAGATCTATTGCAATACATAGTTAAACTTTATGGCAATTGGATTGTCGGTTTTGAAACATATGGGCGTTCAAGCTATATATTTTAATTTATTCTTGGATATTATTAAGTTTAAAAGAAATTAGATTTACATTAGAGTTCGGTATAAAACAACAGTTTCGAAATTGCAGATCTACGCTTGCGAAAAAAATACTATTCATAGGACTTCCTCTTTTCAAATGAATATGTAACTTGGCGGATATGGTGGATGGATACACGAAGAAAGTATATATAGAAAAAGGATTAAGTTTAAACGCTTTTTGGAGAGATTGCAATTCCTAGGCTGAACACATCCTAGGAATAGTACTGGCAGGGAAAGAATAGCAAATATATTTAGACCAAAATTGACAAGGGGGAGCATCATAAGACAATTTTAGTTTGCTCCCACTATAGTTATTCTTACTTAACCGATAAAAAATTGGTAAATTTAAAAATACTTAAAATGATGTCTTTATTTTTAGGTGTTTCGAAGTCGCACCAGAATAAAACGACAAAAAATCGTTTAGTCCCGCAGTGGAATCTAGATTTCAAAACATAGAGCATAAATGTACAGGGAGTTATTTTTAAATAACCATTCACATGCACGACATTAACAAAAGAAGCGCTTAACAGCAGATGCACGACGATCCAGGACATACATGTCCTGAAAAAATCAAAAGGCAGCTGTACCTTTTTCCTTTGTTTACGAAGGAACTCAATGACGTTTTTTGTAGCAGCAGGAGGAGGTGGGTGGCAAGCTGCACGACCGAACAGCAGGTAAAATTCACCTTCAGGAGCAGGCCATATGACAAGGGTTGGTTTACACCATCTCTCGCAATTTCACCCTTAAACCAACAGAATGCGCAGGTTTTGGGGGCCCCCTACTTTCAGCGTTTACGAGGCCGGAGCGCTGAGAAGTAATGGATTTCAGCTCAGTAGCGCAATGGCTTGCGAAGGTAGTGCTTGTGCCTAGAAGTGTTGTGTTGGTTGTATCTGGACGACGGTCCCGGAGTTTCCCGACACTACTGGATTTCCATTGATGGATTATAGTTTCCATGACAGGAAGTGGATTTATTTTTGTCCCAATTTTATCATAGCAGTCAGGTCAGTAGTCCCGAAGACGCGAATTTTGGCGACAACTTTCAAATGACCTTTTCTCAAATCTGTTTGTAATATTAACGCCTTTTGTAAATATTTGGTCAACCAACCCTTGTCGTATAGTTTGGAGTTAATATTTTGTGATTGGAATATTTACGAACCGTACGGCAATTAAAATTTTCTACATGGAATAATAAATAGTAAACCAATAAAGGTTAATTGTTGCAGGGGAGCGTGACCAAAGGGGTGACCCCAATCGACTCTCAAGAACTAACAGTGCTGTGTATCGTGAGTGTATTGTGATCCGAAAAAGAACCAAAATTTTGCAATTATGCAACACGTTCAGGAATATCCGGCTGTGAGTGCGCGTTTAGGCATAGACAAAAATGCGGATGTAGGAACCCTTGCCAGTGAAATAACTAAAAAAAATCGGACGGGAGTTTCCCACCCCCGGGAGACGGAGTGTCGCGTACCAAGGGTGACTACAGATCGTCGCGATCCTACTCCACTTAGCCCTAACCAAAGTGAAAGACACTTTCAAGCAGCTATTGTCGACGAGAAATATCTGCTACTCGATCAAGTGGAAGGAAGCTCTTTGTATAGATGTGTAGACATAAATACGCAAGAAGAGCTCGTTTGCAAGGTGCGAATTAGACTTAGTTTCCTTTTAAGTAGATTAGACCCTTTAAAACCTTAAAAGACATTCTCGAACTCATGGGGAGCTTTCCGAGGATCTCTGCTGAGGTAATTTATGAAACCGTGACGAAATTAGAGAGGAAATAGTTGGTGTCTCGTAAACTTGAAATGTTATTCAAAAAAACCATTCTTTGGAACTATCAGCTAACTATTTCCACTACTTGTTCATTGCGAAATCATAATATGCCATAATTCATATGAGTAATAAATTAATCATGCGGTGAAGAGTCCAATTTTTATAATTTGTCAGCGGATAGATAGAACACTACATTTCCGGTCATTTAAAAATTGGATTGATTAACTGATCGCCTGTTTTGGAATTGAAAAATAAGTTAAGCAATTGAGAATAATCGAAATTATTTTCCAATAAAATGTTATCTATAGCCATACCAAATTTGCCTTCATCTGAAAACTATATAATTGCATTCAGGAAAAAAGGAACACACGTATAGAGGTACAAAAAGGGTCGTTACCCTACAAATGTTGGGTTCTTTATACAGTTCCACCATAGGCATTTGCTAGTGGTTCAACCCTAACGAAAGCAAACAAAGTGTTCCTTCAAATGGAAAAAATGTATAATTTTAAAGGTATTCCGGGGTTTAGTTTATCCCGTCAAAAATCGTTTAGATTTGCTAGTAACGAGCCCCACTTAAAAATGTAATATCTCATTAGTCCTTATCAATTTTAGGTTAACATTGTTCTTAACAAGCATGTTATAAACCGTGCAACAAAGGCAGCAAATCGAATGTTGTATGTGTGTGAAATTTTCTTCACATCTAGTTAGGTTAATTTTGGCGAAATAAGTTATTACACACCTATCCATTAAGTAAAGTAATTTTTTATTTTCACAAATAAAAAACGTTTCGCATTTAGGCGCGCGGGCTTACATAAAAATCCACTTAGAAACGACAATATTTTCGAAAGGCATTCGACTCGTTGGTAAACATTTTGGGACCCACCTAGCGTTGTTGAAGTAAATGCGAATTTGATTGCTACATTCCCATTAAAATTCCATTACTATAAGGAAGTAAATTGTTTGGGTTTGCTATATCCTAGAACAAGGAAATGTTAGTTTTCTGTCCCTGTCTCGAGCTACACCTTGTGCGGTGTGAATTCCAGAATGGCTGGGAAATTTGATAAAAATACCTTGGAAAGCTACACTTTTCCAGTTTGAAAGATTAATGTCTTGTGTTTGCATTTGTGTTTTGAATGTAATCGAAAATTAGCACCTTAGAAGGCCAAAAACACATCATAGCTAATGGAATTAATTAGGAGGAATTGTGCAACTAATTTAATGATTTAACCTCCAAATTTCACACTAAAACATGGAATAAAGTCCTTCAATCGCGGATGTTTAAATAATCCGTATAACCATATAATGTCATATCCTGAATTCGGGTATCATAAGAATTTAAATGGTTGGAACCAGGGCACAATTAATTTTTCAAAGTGCTGTGGATGTCAATTATTGAAAAGCAATACAGAAAATGAATGCGAGAGTCTCCCCAACTGTACGATTGGTGTTTCTCTAGTTTTATTCGAACTTATAATATGTAAACGTAGTTGAGTAGAATTTTTTCATTCGAAAACAGAAAGCCAACTAGTCGACACCAGCGTTACGGCACTTACACAACAAGTATTGTATACAGTAGTTACTACTTATTAATTACTAATGTTGGTGTTTATTGTTCCGATAGTTAAGATTTCTCATTTCACCTACGGCCTACACGTTCTAGCATTTGCAGCAGGCTATTTTTAATTAGATCTATAATTGATTAACTAGCGGATCTCCTGCTTAATAAAATAAACAGAAATTTGAACTTGAATTGAAACCCTTCTTAAGACCTTGGTATGTGTGTAGATTATTTTCCCCTTTGTTGTACTTTAACAACTGAGTAGTGCCGCCGCGAGACGAGACGAGAAATAGTACGACTCTCGTCTGGTCTCTAAATTGTGAGACGAGAAATAAAGTCAGTGTCTCGACTCTCATGCAAGAGTCTCGAATATCTCGACGAGAAATTCGCACCTACATTATGTATTTTACTAAAATGAGATCAGGGAGAAATTCAGCGCTACAGTACATCGTTTTCAAAAATACAAAATATTTTTATATGGAGGAGCTTACATTGGTGTGATTGTCCAGAATTGTAGATTTAACTGTAGTGAAGTGGGATTTTCTTCTTTGCAGAAAGAATAGCATTGAATCACCCGTACAGATAAACCTTTTAAACGTTAAGAAGATAAGATATTTCAATTGCATACAGCAAGTAGGATTATCCCTTGGACCATACCCTTTAGTTAGCCAGTCCTACCTGCATATACTAAATCAGTTATTTAGATGCTCATAAAATACTAAGAATAATAGCGAGCCCATTTCAAAAGTTTGGATGCCTTAGAGTTTGTACCATTGAAGTACTTTGGATCTAAGCAGTTTCAAAGTAGAAGTCTCGAAAAGACGAGACGAGGAATTTCTCGTTTTCGGTAGTAGTACTAATGGTAATGTATTTAATTTAAAATTTCGTGGGTAATCTGTAGAGGATTTTCATTGTATAAGATAATAAACATTGCTTAAAAAATTGCCCAGTTCTAATGAAGTAGCGCTAAATTTTAAATATCTAAAGCACATTTTCGAGTTACGCACCTTAACAAATATTATTTTAAACAATTCGCTTTACAGTTGCGGGTATTCTCAAATACATTTACCATATTTGCACAGTTTAAACCGTTACAGTTTTAATACGCAACTGCGTAAGTTTCTAACATATTTGAACTACGCAAATTTTTTCCCGTGTTAGAGCAAACACATTAGTGGAATTCTTTTCGGTTGTACAAGTATGGCACATTTTTTGTCTTTGCAGTTCTAATGTAACCATTGAGTGTGCGAAGGAGATGGGACGATCAAAAATGTGCTAATGTAAAAATTGTCAGAAATAATTAACATCACTTTATGTAACTGGCCATTAGTATGAAATTTTTGCTTAATAAAAAGGTGCTAAAAAGATACGTAGGTTCTAATTTGTGTTGACTTTTCAAAAAGGGCAGTCATTCCATTAAATCTGGGAGTTACTTACACCTACTTTGTGTGAACGATGGTGTTACTGTAATTATTTGGCATCATGCGGCTTCTGTTTAATTTACTATGCGGAAACATAACCTCAAACCCTTTGTATTCTATATGTTGTTCCACTTCTTACTCTGTCTTTCTTATTGATAAGCGAATACCAAACAGAAGTGTAAAGGCAAGACAGATGTAGGAATCAAACTGCTGATACGTTAATTGGCATTTTCATATTGGTGATTCACTCACACAAACATTTATTTTTTGGTAAATATGCTGAAGTGTTTATGATGTTTAAGTCTGTAAAATAAACCATTTGTAAGCGAATTTCAAATACAAATTAGTCAAGATTTATAAGTAGTCACACTTCGTAAGCCGATTGTTTAAATTTGACATTTCCTCATAAACATTATCTAAAATAGCAAATGGATTTTAAAAATAAAGCAATGACTAGGAAAATGCTTAATATTATGTTTGTTAGCAAGAACATACCATTTCCAAAGTAAACAATCGCGAAATCGATAAGCTATAGCAATGTAATGAACGAAATCCACAGAGTGTTTGCCAAAAACAAACTGCATCGAGTTCTGCCACAAATTGCATCCAGTCATGAGCCCACATAAAAACCTCGTAGTCCTCGTATGTGTGTAACTTGTGGAATTAATTTATAAACCTACGTCGTCGCAGAACAGGTTTAATTCTGGTCCAGTTTGGTTGAGACAGAATCCTAGAATTTTTGCGTGGTCATCTTACGTGAGAATTTCACAGCGCGAAGGGGTAGATCTAGTTCTAATATTGGCCAACAATGACCAACGCAACCCTTCGCCTTCCTCGAGGGCTATTTATATTTTATAACAGGATGATGCTGATTAATTGCGTTGGGGGACGCTATGGGAAAATAGGGAAAAATCTCACATCGCTTGATGAATATGCACCCTCCCTATTTATCGTAGATTCAAATTTTGATATGCAGATTTACAAGCTGCTGGTCCATTTGTATCTTTTTTAGGATTAACATTTAAATGACATGAGGTATGGACAAATGGGTCAAGGCGTACATTTTTCCCACAATGTACCTTTTTAAGTTGCCTTCTTTCTGGTGATTATTTAGTGGTGCTAACCGGTGATGAATCATCACAAAGCAGACAGATTCTGTTTCTAAGATTAGTTGGTTTTGGCTTTGATGATGGAAGCTTGTTTGTTAACAAAACAAGTTTTTATGTATTTTTTAAATATAACTAGAAAATTAGTTAGTTTTCCTGAAATAGTTTCTAGATTTATATTCCCTTATAGGTTATGTCAAAATATTGGTTAAATATACACCGTGAACTCAACTTAAGTGAACAAATTGGCACAAATCATCTACTTTAGGAATGGACTTGTATATGTATATATCTTAAATTAATGTGGTAACTAAGTAGATTAAAAATTTGGTAACTATTTTAAAGTATTACTATATAGAGATGAAATGTCAAGCTTTGTCGAAATATATTTCTCGTTTGGTTAAACATTGTTAGCAAATCAAATGTTTAATTTGTAATTTCAGTAGTCGCAAGAACCTAACCTTACTTTCTACTTCGTGTACCATACAATTTAGTTGATTACGTTAGCAAACGGTGCATTGATAAGCGTATAGTTCAGATTTCGCTAGAATTAAATTGACTAACTAAAGCCCCAGTATATATGTACGTATCCATTGTAGTAGCAATTCCATGGAGGATGTTTGAGATAGCAGTTGATGTTGATTATCAATCGTTGTTTTGCAATTTCCTAACAAACCCTGATAGTAATTGACATATAAATGGCGAAACGGTTTGAGGGCAATGTTTCGTTAGCATATTTCAATCAGACTCGATTAATTTAATGGAAAAATAAATATTTCGCTATGCGTGGGAGCGTTTGCCGTTCAAAAAGTGGTCTAAAGGTCACTCGGGCGTTTTGCAATTTTCAGTAGACCGGGAACCGTGGATTGTTGACGCAACGATCGCGTAACACATCCGATTTACATTAAAATTTTTAAAACAATCAATTGCGCGCATTTTTGCTCATTTACAAGTCACACGTGCCAATTGCTATTGCCAATCGTAAATATCTGTGAAGGTCGCATTGGAACTTTGGGTGTATTAATTATTGTAGGTAGGGCGTAATATGATTTTTGCTAGCGGCAAACATATTCGTCTATTAATTGGAAGATGGGATGAAGGCTGAAATTACGCTATCTAAAAATAGGGGCACGATCAAGGTCTCCCAGTTAACATATGAATGAGGCTTGGCGAGTGGACTGAATGTCATACGCAGTTTCGAAACAGTATTTCTTAATTTTCCGTTTTAGTTAACGACCACTTTGTATTAATAATCTTCAAGTATGCAGCCTATTGCACAGATGCTCGCCAGTTACAAAGCAATTATCACGAACTGATCATCAAGAACCACTTGACCCCGTTTCTTCCAAAAATTGGTAAAAAGGGAATTTTCCTCAGCCAAAATGGTAATGTGGGGGAGGCCTAATAGATTACCAGCTGTGCTTTTGGATTATACCCACTTATTATAGAATACTCGATAATAAGCTGTCCACTGTTTACAAAGTTTGTTTAGTATGATGCTTTTCCATATTCATAAGTTTGGAAGCGTAAACGAATGGCTTAAATCACAAGTGACGAAATCGGCCGTACGTCATGCCGTCAATAAATATTTTGAACAAGTCCCAGTATGTGCCAGGATTTTTGGGCAGTGAGTTTATGTTCTATTCTTGGAATTAGCCTGACGTCAAGCTGGTAGGAAAAATTTCCCATTAACGGAAAACTAGTTACGTTATGAATAGACAATACTTGTATAGGTCGATCGACGTTTAGATTACCAATCTAGATGGTGTGTATTGTCTTAACTCGCATAGAATCTGTATCGTGTGCGTTCTGCGTACAACGTCCGATTTAAGTAGGTACTTAAATCGAATCGATTTTATCTGACCGAATGCCATTTGCATTGTAAATGAGTGGCGCAATCGAAATTCTTCAATTGAACACAGCTCACGCGTGGATTACCAATTGGAAATTATATTTCCCAATTTAATCAACCAACAAAATTACTTAAAGCAACTCCATGCAGCAGCGGCAGCTTCTGCTTCCCTCATCCCCTTTTTAATTCGCAAATCCCGGGGGACGAAACTGAGGGGAGAACTACATGTATTAGCAATACCGCTACCCGTTTATTCGCGTATGCGTACGTGTAATAAATCAAACACAAAGCACATTATTCACCAGCAATGCCAGCTCTCTTTGTGTCGCACCTACCTGCAATAGAACGCAAAAAAGTGCAGTAGGTAAATTGCAAATTCTTTCTGAATAATTATGGTGGTGGCTGTAGAACTTCTTGCCAGGCCGTCCCTAAGGGCACTCAAACCTGTTAAAATATGCAGGCGCTGGAACACAAAAAGGGGCTTCATAAAATTATTTTAGGCAATACAGTGAGATAACAACAGTAGGAAAATGTTGTTATTTGACACAAATTTTATAATTACCCTTTTCGGTTTAAAGAAGCAAATTACCACAATCTATCGATCATAGTGAAGCACTTAATTATTAAATTGAAATCAATTTGAGCTAAAAGCCGGTTATTTTGTAAATCATTCATTGTTGGTTGACGCAATAGTCAGGGACTTGTAGAGCGTAGTTTTCCTTAATTAAAATTAATTTAGGAAAAATTATAAATAATCTACGGTTTCTTCCTTAATCAATAGTCTTTCCACTTTCTTAACGCGAAGAAAGCACTGCTGAACATTACTAGCAATTAGCAGCAACAAAACCTAATCGGTGAAAATAATTCGAAGAGAAATTTAAGTTTCACCTTCATTTTATGCTCTCTATTCTCTTGTTTATTTGCGACGTATTTAGGAATGAGTGACATCAGTCTGCTAGTTAATAGAAGAGGTGGATGAAACTCTATTAAATGGTTACCTGGTTCGAATGGAAAACATTTGATATGAGACAAAAAAAAGAAGACAAACAATAGGCAGATTAATTGAGTTAAATCGGAGGGAAACATCAGAGAAAAGAAACAACGGAAATCCACACAGAGGATATGGCTTAGATAGCTTTAAAAAATGGACCTTGATATACAAATGGGTACAAGAGAAAGAGGATGAGTCTTCTTCTGTTGCTCTATTTTTGTGTTTGTTCGTTGTTTAGCTTCCATCATTTATTCGGGTTTCAAATTTTCATTTTCTGACGTACCTTATATTTTTATTTCCGTTTTCTATCTCATTCCCACCGTTCTTCCTTCTGTTTCTTTTTTCTTCTTTCCTGTTTTTTGGTTCTGATTTTCTTCTCTTCTTCCTTTCACCTCTTTATTTTTTCTTTTCAACCAACCATCTTTTCTTCTTCTTCTTTTTCTGTGCGTTGTGTACATTATTCGTTTCTTCCATTAAGTTTCTTACTGGTTGTTTTCCTACTGAGGATTCAGATCCTGGAGGTACATACAACCATCCAATAGTATCTTCTTATTTCTTGAATTGATCTCCTGTTGTATTTATCACATTTCATCATTGTCAAGCAGATGCGATGACGCATATTATTCTGTTTGGAGCATTTCCAAGCTTCATCAATATTCAAAACGTCGTACTAAAAAGCTGTTACCTCGTAAAGTCCTCGATGAAATATTAAAGCATGGAAAAAATTGAAACAGTGCTCAATCAATCGCTTTTCAGTCGGCCTTTTATGGATGTTAAATAGCAGTGTGTAATGTGTCCTTTTAAGCCGACCTTGTATCGGTTTTGATTACATAAGAACGCGTCCGGTGTGGAAGTTGGTTTATCGATGAAAATAATTTAGCTTCGGTTGTCGACAAGTATTTTTATCAACCCTACGCGGTATTAATTACGATACGTCGGCAGAAACCGACTCGATATGGAAAACCTGTCGAAATCGCGATTAAACTGTTGCAATAAAGGGATTGGCCATATTAAATGTAATAGACGAGAATTACATACATCATCGTGTGGACATAAACTGCATTAATAAACAGATGTAAGCCTTTTCCTTTTGTGAAACGCTCTATCATTTACGTCTGCACTTGTAATGAGATTTACATTATTCTTAATGCGTAAGCGATAAATACCGGCCTTATTAAGCAAGACCGCGGTGATTTAATTCAAAACTTTTGTAACATCAAAGGAAACTTCTGTAAGCTGGTTGGAGATGAGTAGTAGGAAGTTTTCTCGTTCTGATCTCAGAAGTGGGATAAATTATCAAAGCGTGTTCTTCGCAAGAATTTTTGACGTCAGGAGTGGGATGATTTTTTTGGAGACTACTTTGATGTTTATTATAAAAGGAAGAAAAGCAGCTTGGATTTCATTCAACGGAGATATCTTGGGCTCTGTATATTCACAAAGGTTGACGAATTACCGCACTAAATAATTAATAATATTAAATTAGATGTGTAATACACCTGCAATCCTTGCGTCATTTAATTTGAGCAACTGCCTTTATAGATCTCGATAATATTAATTCCCTCGTTGCTTTGATGTGACGTTTCTGTGTCACGGCCTGCATGAGAGGCAACGTTTACATGGGAGCTTTTACGTCGATTACCTTTCTCATGCACAAGTAAGTATATGAAGTTGGGAAATTTCGCGGGCTAAAGAATTAAATTGTAGTGTTCGGAACCTTGAAAGAGCTAGCCGATTAGGTCGCTTCGTGTATACCTTACGCAAACTGATAAAAGAAGTTACATCACTGCGAAAATAAATATTTTGACTGATAATGGCTAGCATACATGTGCAGAGATCAGTCAATATTTTCTTGAACTGTTATGCAATTCTAAACAGAAGAGTCTACAAAAATAATACTAGAAGTCAAAACCCAGTAACCTCCCGTTAGTGCAAAATAACGTAATAAAAATTAAGTAATTGACTTTTGTAAACTGAAGTTTCCTGATGCAAATCCGACTGCCAGTTTATGCAAGCAATTAGCGAGTGCATTCGAACCAAGCTTCGCGGTAGTTGTCACAAATCGAACGTAATCTTCCGCATCCATATTTCTTCATTAGGGTTATCGTATTAGTGGGTCGACATAGAATAATTACTGTAGCATTATAAAAATATAATTAATCGTGATTCATGCAAATCTATGCGGCCAATTCGTGATACGTGAATGGGTTGTGTTATTTTATTCACCAAGGTTCTGACATTTCTACACCTATCGCATAAAAACCGCTCATAAAATGCAAGGCTAAAGGGCAAAACACTTGTTCATGTATTTGTTTAATTGATACCTGCAGTTTCTACGTTTGTATACACCTATACATTATAGCGATTATTGGTTTCGAGTTTCTAGGCTAATTGATTGCCTATTTGCAACAACAATCGTGTCTATTTGTGGGAACTTGTCTGATTTTCTGCAGCCAAAACAGCTGCCCATTATACCACGTCTGAAATCATTTAAAATGTGCTCTGAAATAGTAGTAGTATACCTACTTAAAACTGTAGATACTCTTCGTCTAGATCTTCACAAAAACTAACGCTTCCTTCAAATTATTGTGTCAAAAAGTTTTTCATCTAGGCACATACACATTTATGCTGAATAGTCCTCCTTCATTTTTTAAATTAGAGTAAGTTGCCCCCCTCCCCACACAACATTGAATAAATAATTTTCTTCATAATAATCCACATCCTGGAAGGATACAGACCAAAAAGGTTTTTCTTCAGGCCAACATAGCTTTACTAATTCCCACGTCTCTAAGCCCCCCCCCTAGACTGGCTTCCATTTTATTACTTTCAAAGGAAAAAACATGAGTTGGAGTTCCTCTATTCAAACATAAATGTACGGTAATTGGAAATATGGTAATTGTAGACCCATTCTTGAGGCTTTCGCGGTTTCTCGAACTGTCAATATTACAATTTACTTTCGGCTTAGACCGCGTCGTCATTTGGAACTATACCCAGCATTATCAGGGAAGGACCCACCTGTAACTTGTCTGCTTTTGGAAGCATTGCAAGCAGTGTTCTACTCACTCTGAAGATGCAAACTGCAATGTCTTGCGAAACTTTAGTTTGTATGGGTTCACAAACAGCTAACAGGCATAAGCCGATTAAGTATTATTGTCCTGGCAAACAAATTACATTTAGATCAAATCCTTGTCCGCCCCAAAGTTTGAATAATATAAGCACACGGTCCTGTTTAGGCAGGCTGGGCCTACGAACAAATATTGCTCAAACTTCTAGAATCTAGAGCAAATGCTTGTAAAGGCAGACAAGCTACCTGATAATGCTGGGTGTAGTTCCCAAATGACAACGCGGTCTAAGCCGAAAGTAAATTGTAATATTGACTATAGACACATTATTTCGATTAAATTTCCTCTCTGCATAACAATGTGTATTTTCGAAGAACGACAAAATATTAACAAAAATTCTCGTAGGAAAACAAATTAATATCCTTCCCTCCCCATTTTTAAAATAAAGGTAGCGTCTCCCCCAATTGTGATCGTAGTTTCATATTTTTTATATCATGTTCTAGATTGTCTTCTTTTTTTATTAATACAATATGTACTAATAGGAATCTCAATGTTCCTATATATATTCATAAATTGATGGTTCTATTTTCTTTAAGCATACTAACTCCTTCCCCCCTGTACCATTTCTATATCATTCAGTAATCCTTGTGTAACATATCATTTGCAATACGAAAAAAGCACAGAGATGACTAATTTTCTGAAATGCCGTTCTATGCCCCAGATAGTTTAAATTAAAAACAACCAGCAAACCACGCTGCATGCAATAAAAATATTCCATCTATTATGTCATGGCTTCCAGAACCAAGAGAGCTATCTTTAAAATTTTTGCGTCATACTGGTATTTTTTCCAGATGTGCGCGGTATTAAACACGTGCATACTGCAATGAGTAAATACCGCTTGCATATTATACACAACAATATTGAGATTAAGTTTTTAATGAAAACAACAACAAAATATGTTGTAGGAGTAATATAATTAGTGCCACATTTCTTACTAAGGGAAGCAAAATGTGGATTTCTTGGTATAATCGTTAGCCATATTAGGAATGCTTGCCTCTTGCATGAAGTGAAGTTTATATGTTAGTTTTGAATAAATAATTCAATTACTTTTTGTTTCCAAGTGCGTAAAGGACTAGGAACAAATTGCTTCCATTAATTTATGAACCCATGTTTTATTTAACTTAACAGTGGCATGTCAGTTAGTGCTACGTTTATATCGATGTCAAAATCATCCAGAAAGTAAACATAAACGAAATAATAAACATACATATTACTAGAACTGATATAATTGTGCTCCTCTTGGGTCTCATGCGCAGTCCTGCCATACCGGGACAGACTCACGCATGGTTGCGCCCCTAAATATGCACCAAATGTTATTCCCTTTAATTGCCTTTTAACTTCCTTCTGTAGCATTGTTGTGCAATAAAGCAATTCCATTTGTGACCTTGCACTTGCTATGCTGGTAACAAAACCGTTTCAAACTTTGGCGATTAAAAGAAATAGCTACTTAATGATACCATTTGCAAACAAACGCAGTGTGGGTGTTTATTTTAATTAAAACACCCATGCCGCTAGAAAAAGTTATTTGCCTTATATAATTGTGTTTAAAGAGTAATAAAATGGAAACGAGGAATAAAATATCTTGATAAGAAACGCAAAAAAAGGTTTTCTTAAATAGTGGTCGAGGCCAAGAGTCGAGTTAAATGTCCGCTTAGCAACAACATGGTTTCGAATTCGGATCTTGCTTGCCATTGGGTGCCTTTGTATACGGTCGGCCTGTTTTTGCTGTTAAGGCTGGACATCGAAACTAAAGATCGGGCGGTTTAAGTGCTGTTCAGTAATTTTTATAACCTTATCCGTTACCTGTTTATCGCCCAGTAAATCGATTAGCAAAGCTGGTTAAATTTTGTTTGATACCGAGTTGGTACGAAAGTGTAGGTTGTCACTGCGCTGAAAAGTGTATTACAATTACAGTTATATGTAATACGTTTCGTGATACCAGATTGGTAGGTGTGCGTTGTGTTAACACTGAAATGTATGTGTTAAATTTAAATTAAGTAAAGTCGATTACGAATACAAATTTAAATTGTTACTAAATCGTGATCTTTCCATGGCTTTATTGCTTGTTTAGAGTTAAAAAATCATTTTCGACAGGGGGATATCATTCATTTTGTACGCACCAACTACAATGATGAGATTGCTTGATATTTTAAAAACAACCTATATTGTAGTAGTTTGGAATTCACACGATTTGGTTCATGAATTATAAATAGAAAGTAGAAGTGTAAATTTCCTCCTAATTTAAACAGTGTATTTCAACTTCCAAAGTTGGTCTTTAAGTAACTGCGTGTGATAATGGTTTTTCTCGCCTACTTTTCTTGCAGCAAGCCGTTATTGGATAATATCTCATGAGGAAATGAGTGTGCAATAAGTATATCACAACCGGTTAATGTTGAATACTAAATATATCATTATGAAATATGCATCATTTTATAACGTACTGAGAATACAATCTGAATTTTTTAAATGTTCATTTTTATGTGGCTTTAATCAAAATAGACATTCGTTTCCACCTTTAACTGGAATATTCTACACCTATACACACTATTTATGCGTTTAAACTGTTAATCTTTAGTGTTGATATAAAATTTCTACAGTGCAATATCTGAAGTGGATATTTCTGTTTTTACCATGACAATTTCCATTATTAATGGGATGATATCTAGTTTGAATGCCATAAGTTTCGACTCTGAAAACGTTTAAACTCGCATTAGAGTTTCTGGGAGTTTCTACTTTTATTCTAAACTCTGCTTAGTAGAATCTAGACTTAATACTTAAACATTAAGAGTTTCTACTTTTAAATTATGTAAAAAGTTTGTTTGCTGCTACGAGCATTTTCTATAGTGGAAATAGTTAGTTTTTATACAGAAAATATCTAGTCTGCAAGCGTCTAAATCACATTACAACATGTTTAACGTTGCTGTGATGGATATTTTCACTTTTAAAAGTAGAACTACACATGGCTAGTTTTAATAAAAAATCCTTCAGAAACTTCTAAACTTTGATTAGGATTTCTGCTTTCGAAGCGGGAAGTACTGTTGCTATTTTAACATCTAAAATTAGAAATACGTGGTTAGTTGTTTTAATGTAATAAATTTCTATACTGCAAGTATTTAAGCTCAGATTAGAACGTTCTGCTTCCATGGTAATGTGGAATTATCTGGTTTTATAATACTACTCTGAATGCTTCCCAATTCTATTACTTTCTGCTCTTAGAGTAGGATGTTTTTTATATAATGAAATATGTAATTTTAAATTTTGTACACCTATCTAAACTGTCACAAGGGCTTTCTATTTTAAAGGAGGAAATTCCATTTGCACAGTAGACATTTTCATTTTTAGCGTGGACATGTTTAGTGTTACAGTAACGTACATGTAATTTATGTTTGCTTCTAAGTTCGGAGCTTTCTACGTTCATAGTGAAAATAACAAACTTTCTATATATAGTCATAATTCCTGCTCTCCAAACTTAGGAAACAAGATTAGCGCTTCTACCTTCTAAAGTGAGAACTTCTACTTGTACAATGGGAATGTCTACTTTTAAAATAGAAATAATGGATATTTCTAGTTTAAATTAAGGATTTCTACTTTTGATCTAGAAGTTTTCAAAAGTAGAAATTGTTGTATGTATATTTCATGCCAAGGTAATGCTTTACTAAGGTTTAATTGCCAGTATGTTATCATGTAATGAAAAATATGTAAATATTTCTTTTCTTTTCAGGTCGTGTCTCGTGATTGCCATAACCTCGTATCAGCGCATTATCGGTTAGACTCCCATCCCAGAATTTCGTCGTTACATGAAGTTATAGTAGGAAGTCGTTACTTGTATCTCGTATTCCCGAAAGCTCATGGTGATTTACATTCATACGTAAGATCAAGGAAGCGGCTACGAGAAACGGAAGCTCGGAAACTTTTTAGACAAATAGCCGAAACTGTTCAAGCTTGCCACACGAATGGAATCGTACTAAGGGACCTTAAACTTAGGAAATTTGTTTTCGCCGACACACAAAGGTGAGTTTTATATCAACTTTTCTAGAGCGTAGCGTTACGAAGAAGGTACTTGTAAGAATGGAAGACCAATTTACTTTCGTTGTCCGCAAATAGCCCTGAAATTTGCTTAATTTTGGTAAATATGTACAAAGCTTTTGCCGGCAGCCCCCTTCTGTTATCGATTTTGTGTTTGTAAAATGTAGGTCAGGGTATTACGCATTTATGAAGTCCGCATTTGCTAAATCTAATTGCAGTTGCCCTTTGGAGCTTCTCTAATTGGTTTACAGCTGTTATGCGTAACTGACGTATTTTCTTGTAACTAGTTGTGCAATACAGGTTTTCAGAAACGCTGTTTAAGTTGTAATAACTTCGCAATTCAAGCCAAACAATTCCTATTTCAAAACTGTAAACGCGTGTAAAATATTTTTGAGAAGAAACGGAAGATTCCGGGTTTGTAATGTCGGTTGTAACCGGTGTTGGGTAGTATCTAGATACTGGATCTAGACACCGTTCAAGTATCTACTATCTGTATCTAGATCCTATTAAGCGGTATCTTTTTTTATTAAACAATAAAAGATCCTAGATACATTCAAGAATTATAATTTGTTTTATGTAGTTTTCGAATTTTATTAATACATTTCTTCAATATAAAATTTAGGACATTTTTGGACATTTAAATTTTAGCGTTTACTTTTAGCAGAAAACCCCAAATACGTCTTAAGATAGGTAATGGTAATAAATATTCAAACATCCCCATTTTCAGGGGATAAGAACTGTAAGAAGCTTACGGTTTTAAGTATAGATTTACCCATTGTGGCAATACAAATTACAATAACCGCCCTTGCTGTTTTCGATATTGGGAATTTCCAAGTAAATTTCATAACCGAGCGGTTAATCAATTCTTGTGCTAGTCTGCTAGTTATAGGTACCTTGTGATTACAATTAGAAGAATTAATGATAACGAAAGTGATTTTTTGGAAGTGCCAGCAATACTGGTTGGCGATCCCAATAAAATGTTCTCTAGTAATTATTTTGTGTCTTATTATTATTATCGATTTGTTAACCACCCTAAATTCCGTCAGATTTTCTTTAAAAATAATGTTATCACGGTTTATGCGCACTTCCATTTCTGGAAGTGTAATTTTTTAAAGTAGGTATCTAATTTGTATCTGAGAAGGATCTAGATACACGTAGTAAAATGTATCTTGTATCTGTAACTAAATACACTAAAAAAAATACCTGTATCTGGATCTAGATACAAATAAAAAGTATCTTACCCAACACTGGTTGTAACGACCAGCTACTGTAATTCTAAATTTAGGATTCGCATGTGGGGAAATATTCGTAGCAGGGTGGATGATGTAGTATATGTGACCAATCAAAAATTGGCGGGTGCAATGTGAACTAGATACAATAATCAACTTGTTTTATGAATATAAAATTGTAAGCTTTAAAAATTACATTACGTTATACTTTTAAAAGCAGTGCAATTTTAAAATGATAGGGGGATTAACTAAATTGAATTAATCAATCATGTTGGAAAACAAGCTCTTAAAATATATACTAATATGCGGTACAGAATGGAATACATTTTCAATAAATCAAAGGCGTTTAAACGTACCTTACATTCGAAGCAATAAAAAATCTCATTAATAAAAGCAAAGGATTATAGCCTGTAGTTTCCAAATGCAACCATCAAATTTTGATTGCGCAAACGTGGTTGCAAATGCTACCATAATCTGACTACGTAAGTACTGCTGTTGAATTTGTGCTTATTTGGAGCTTCCCTGTAATTCAATTTTTTTTATAAATAAAGAACCTGTTTTTTTTTTGACAGCCTAGTTTGCTTTGTGCTTATTCTGGTTCCTCATTGTTTATTGATAATTTAAATAGACGTCTAACGCTGCGTGTACACTAGCAAGAAAAACATTCAATATAAAAGTATTCTCTTTGGTCGGTATACGTATGAGAGTAGAAGATGATTGATTTTGACAGTTAGAAGTAGAAATTTACAAGAAACGATGGTGCAAAATAGTGAATAGGAAATACAATGTTGAATGAATACTACAATATTTCCACGTTTGTTTTGTAAAATTTGTACCTTTTTCAAACTCTTTTCGTCTAAGATAATACTATTTGTTGATATTTTATCTTCATAACCTTACTTAAAGTTCTCTATTTAATCGATTCTCTGAACCATTTATGTTTTCGTTTTATCCCTTTCACCGCATCAATACCATACCAATTCACCTTGGTCTAGGGTGCCTTGAATATGACATGGCTGATTTGTTATGCTGTAGGGTGGACACAATTTTTGATATCTAAAAGCACCCTTTCTACTTAACATAACCTATAAATAGAAGGGTGTTATTTGCTTATTGGCAGATTCGAACCTCGCAGAGCAAGAACGTTTGTTATTTTTATAAATATACATTTACGTGAGGTAGAAAGGCAGGCTGAAGTTGTCTGTATCCTTCATAATAACGACTTTACCAATATCAATTTATTCAATTATCACAGTATATTGAAACATATTAATACAAGTTATAAGTCAGCCTACCCCATCTCAATCGCTGTTTAGTTTACCAACATCATATTCGGGCATCCTACTTTAATTTTATCTTAACAGTATGTCCATGGGTGCCGGCCTCGGTTAGCCCACTTGCCTGTAGATCCGAGGGACGCGGGTTCAATCCTGGCTGAGGTCGGTCAGATTTTTCTGCGGCGGAGATAAATCTGAAAGTAGGATTTCTGGGGACCACTGCCATGTGTGAAACGTTAAACATCACTACTGGGATTAGAATTACCTTAGATAGCCAAAATTCATAGCGGGCTATGTACGGCCTGATTGCAAATATGTGCTTGGAAAACCGCGTCCTAGATCTCGCCCAATCAAAATACAATGTCAAATGGTAAAAAATAAACGTGTAGCCATGATTTCTATCAAACCCATAGATGGGGTTAGATGTTATGAGTACTTACTTTGAAAACAAAATTGTATATGTAATATTCATGTACACATAAGCTAACTACATATTTGAACCTTCCGAACCGTTTTACAACCTCACTTTTTGTAACTGGGAAATTAATTAGTATGTGTGCAGGTGTGAAAAACAATAATTTAACTTTTTTTGATATGTTGTTTGTTTCCGCTTGAATATAGCAAATTATATGGAAAAAATTGTTGCTATTTTTAGATTAAAACGCTCACAACAGTAAAATTTCCAAACTTTTCAAATATTTCAGGGCTTTAATTTCACACTTGTTCAAACGTATATTAATTGCAGCAAATCTTGCGTTGACATTTGAAATGTATTGTTCAAAGCTAGTTAAAATAAATTAAATTGTTATAGACGTTTCTTGTTTGTGTATATGTACTTGCGCAAGCCAATTTGTAAAACTTCCAAAGAGTCGGGTTTCGGATAAAACTATTTTGGTACATTATTATAAATGTAACACTGATAACCATTATTTATTATAATATCCAGAAGTATTATCGGAGTTGGTTTTTCAGTGAATTATTTGTACATAAGATTGCTAAATTCTTTAAATAAACGATTTTGAAACTAGTGCGCTGATATATGTTCTGGAATATCTCGGTTTCCTCTTTCGGTTGCTGATTAAGCGGACCGTATTACTCAAAAATAAATTATTCAAGTACAGAATCATTTACCGCTGAGGAAAGTGAGTCAGATAAAATTTTGTGCAGTACTTTCGTCATTTGCTTAGCATAGTGATGTGGTTGCGTTATACTTAACGCCTTTGTCTCTCTATTTAAAATTCAAACGTGTGTGCTTAACTTCTCAGAACAATGTAAATAGCCGAGTAAATATGTCTGGCGATTTTTCCTTTATTGTTGTAGTTATTCGCGAAAGCAAAGTAGTCGAATCCCCTTAGTGACATGAGGACGCGAGCAAACTGTTTTGTCAGAAATGTTATCTGATGAAATTACAATATATGTATAATACGTGTTGGTAAATATTAAATTATTAAACAGTCGTGAAGGTAAATAAAATGTTGGCCGCTATTTGTTAACTGCTTATAAATACAATTACATCACATTACCTCGGTGACCACACCTAAATGCACTTCGACAGGAATGTAATGCGATATTAGATAAAAGATACTCGAATATATAAAGCTAAGACTGGATGTGGTAATCTTTTAACCGGGCCAAGAAGTTCAGCTAACTCGATTGCTTAACTTCAGTTTTACGCCCAGATGAAGCTACGCAAACGCGTGTGTAAACCGGATGTATGAATTTAATCGGTGTGTTGCTTCGATTTTATCGCCAAATTGCCTGTATTTAGCATCTTGGGTTTGTAATCCGTCTTCGCGAAGGAAAAGGGTGATTAGAGGCGATTTCGTGTCGGTGTTTGCGTACTTGAAAGGCGGGTGTTGTAACTTACGTACTTAGATCTTCTGAGCGTAATTGTTTTGAAATCTCTCGATTGTAACGAAACATTACGTTGCTCAGTTCGATGTTTTGCCATCCCCATTATTTCTCTTTGTATGGATTATTGGGTAATCGGGGGAATAAGTCGAACAGACCAGGCTCATCGGAGCGGCGCGGAAAATACCGTATTTTCTTAATTATCATTCTTTCTAGCGGCATAAATTAAGGTGGCCCGTTATGTTGCGAAATTTGAACTCGACCCCCTTATAAAGGCTAACAATGCAAGTCCATTCTCATGGCAATGAAGCAATGTGCGTGCATAACTATCTTATTTTACATATTTCTTGGGTGTACCACGTGGGAGAGGCGGGTTATCGCGACATTAATGCGTGTACTTAAGTTGAGTCATTCCAGGTACTTAATAGTGCGTACTTACATGCAGATTTAACGATATGAGCAATTTTAACAGACCTCTTCTAATGACACAATTGTCTCCCAACGAATTTGCGATTTTAATGAAAGTTTTTGAGCTCTAGAAATCTAAATATATAGTTTGTAAATAATTTATGGCTAACGGGTGTACAGGCAGGTGATGTGGTGTTCGATATGTTATTGTTGTTTGATTGAGCAAGATCTAGGACTTGGTTTTCTAAGCATCTCTTTGCACTTAGGCCATATCTGGCCCATATTACATCCTAACTATGAATTTTGCGCGAAGTGCGCTTACAACCTATGCATGTAATTTACACTTATGGCTTTTTAGGAGTTACCTTGTCTTCACCCAAAAAAATTCGAGCAAAATAGTTTCTGACGTCGCCGCATTACGTGTTTTAAATTTTTTTCAAGTTCTGCCTACTGAAAAACTGGTAATCTACTCATTTTAACTATATATAATTAAACATTCTTGTTTTTTGTGTGTTTTCAAGGTTAACAAAAATCATTTTAAGTGTCATTATTTATTAGCCATAAATACGGAAATGTCTACTGTTTTATGGTTAAAATCAAATTACAAACATTTACATAACAGTCGAACTCCCATATAATGACGCAGGAAAATACCTGAAAAATCACAACATAAAACCTTGAAATAGAGAAACTTCCATTGTTTTATGGTTAAAATTAACTAATTGCGGACATTTTTATATTTAAATGACCTCCCTTATATTGATGTTGTAAAATACCCCAAAAAATCACTACACAGAACATAGAAGTAGAAAAACTTACATTGCTTTATGGTTAAAATTAACAAATTACGCACGTTCTAATACATAATTAACCTTCCTTATATTGATGTTGGAAAATACACCAAAAAATCACTATTGCATTATGGTTAAAATCATCAAATTAGGCACGTTCTAATATATAATTGACCTCCCTTATATTGACGTTGGAAAATACTTCAAAAAATCACTACATATAACATAAAAATAGACAAATTTACATTGTTTTATGGATAAAAACAAGTTTCGAACATTTTGGTATACAATTAACCTCCTTTGTATTGATGTTGGAAAATACCCAAGAAGTCACTACACAGACCATAGAAATAGAAAAGCTTACATTACATTATGGTTAATATCATCAAATTACGCACGTTCTAATATATAATTGACCTTCCTTATATTGACGTTGGAAAATACTTCACAAAATTACTACACAGAACATAGAAATAGAAAAACTTACATTGTTGTATGGTTAAAATCACCAAATTACGAGAATTTTAATGTACAATTGACCTCCCTCATATTGATGTTAGAAAATACTTCACAAAATTACTACACGGAACATAGAAATAGAAAAACTTACATTGTTTTATGGTTAAAATCGCCAAATTACGAATATTTTAATGTACAATTGACCTCCCTTACATTGATGTTGGAAAATACTTAAAAAAATCACTACACATAACATAGAAATAGAAATACTTCCACTCCTTTATTGTTTAAATCAACTTCCAAACGTTTCGGTATACAATTGACCACCTGTGTACTGATGATGGAAAACACCCCAAAAATCCAAATTACTGTATACAAATTTCATTATGTCGAATACGAACGAAAGAAGTGCCCTTTTGTGCAAGACGAAGTAAAGCTTCTACTAGTCTATAGTAAAAATACACAAATTACCAACATTTTCATATGCATACAGTCGAATTCCCATATAGTGATGAAGGAAAATATCCCAAAAAATACTGTATAGAAATTTCACTACACAGAATATCAACAATAGAATTGTAGTTACTTATTAAAAGTTGTTAAATTATCCTAAACAATGTTTGACGGTTCATACGTATTTAACCGTTTTCAATACTGATTATAAATTACTTTCAAGAAACACCCTATATACAAAGTACAAACTCCCACAAAGTTGTATTTTCCAAGCAAATTCTACGTTGAACAAGAAACTCGTGCTTTTGACAATAATGTTATCTTAGTCCAGTCATATTTTCTCATTATGCAAAATCCAACACGGCGCTCATGTCCACTATTGCAGTTATTTATAACTTTGTGCGAGGGGTTAATAACCCCTGTTGTATAATTTTAAGCAAGTTTATGCCACTGTTGGTGCCAAAGGTCGTCCGGTTCTGAAGCCGCAATTAGAACTGCACAGCTTGAAGGTGCCTTTTTGGACGCATTTGTGTCGATTATTCTCCTCAATAATAAGACCACCAATTCTGGGGGATTAATAATACGTGCCGGACAGATGCCCTTAATTTTTGCAAGGCGACTTTGACCCCTGCTCGTTACATAACACTGCAATTTTTGACTTGATATTCGTGGAACTGGAACAAAGGGGAGAGCAGTTCAACGACTGAGATTTTTCACACAGGTAGATTCTGCAGGCAGGAACTTGAATACATTTTTAAAATACCAAAGTCGGTGATCATGAGGCATGGGGAGACAATGCAACTTGCAGGAATTTTTGTTAACGAACGAAATTGAATGCCTGGTATGGACACTAACCAGGACTGTTAGTTATTATTTGATTTATTTAATGGTTTGCCATTTTCTGATTATTAGAAAAGTCGATAGTGTTAACAACGGTATTAGATACGTCTTTTTCATAAATATTAATAGAAAGATTTAGACTGTTTAATATATTTTATATCACTGATACGGAACTATTTATTTGGAGTTGTATAGCTAAGGCTTAAGGTTTAAGCTAGTCAAAAAATGCTCATCAAAGCACACAGATAACGTCGATTATTTCGAGATCAATCAAAAGTTTTATCGACAAATTAATGGTGTGTTTGTATATGATTGTAGTAAAAGAAAGCTAGACACAAGATAAAATGGCAATGGATATAGTTGCCTAGGAAATAAAAGTCAAAAAATTGCTAATCAAAGCACATACATAACATCACTTATTTCGAGATCAATCAAATGTATTATCGAAAAATTAATAGTGGTGTGTTTATATATGATTGTAGTAAAAGAGAGCTAGGTCCAAGATACAATGGCAATGGATATATTTGCCATGGAAATAAAAGTCAAAAAATTGCTAATCAAATCACATACATTACCTTACTTATTTCGAGATTAATCAAATGTTTTAGCGAAAAACTAATAGTGGTGTGTTTGTATATGATTGTAGTAAAAGAGAGCTAGATACAAGATAAAATGGCAATGGATATAGTTGCCATGGAAAGAAAAGTAAAAAATTGCTAATCAAAGCACGTACATAACCTTGCTTATGTCGAGATTAATCAAATGTTTTATCGAAAAACTAATAGTGGTGGGTTTGTATATGATTGTAGTAAAAGAGAGCTAGGTCCAAGATACAATGGCAATGAATATAGTTGCCATGGAAATAAAAGTCAAAAAATTGCTAATCCAAGCACACACATAACCTCACTTATTTCGAGATCAATCAAAATGTATTATCGAAACATTAATAGTGTGTTTGTATATGATTGTAGTAAAAGAAAGCTAGATACAAGATAAAATGGCTATAGCTATAGTTGCCATGGAAATAAAAGTCAAAAAATTGCTAATCAAATCACATACATAACCTTACTTATTTCGAGATTAATCAAATGTTTTATCGAAAAACTAATAGTGGTGTGTTTGTATATGATTGTAGTAAAAGAGAGCTAGGTCCAAGATACAATGGCAATGGATATAGTTGCCATGGAAATAAAAGTCAAAAAATTGCTAATCCAAGCACTCACATAACATCACTTATTTCGAGATCAATCAAATGTATTATCGAAAAATTAATAGTGTGTTTGTATATGATTGTAGTAAAGGAAAGTTATATACAAGATAAAATGGCAATGGATATAGTTGCCATGGAAATAAAAGTCAAAAAATTGCTAATCAAAGCACCCACATAACGTCGCTTATTTCGAGATCAATCAAATGTATTATCGAAAAATTAATAGTGTGTTTATATATGATTGTAGTAAAAGAAAGCTAGATCCAAGATAAAATGGCAATGGACATAGTTGCCATGGAAATAAAAGTTAAAATTGGTTCCTCTGCCTTCTCTTTTCATATCGATTCTAAAGTTTC